>OZ026516.1:111359615-111592115 GCA_964019695.1 Loripinus fragilis
GCTTAGTACTGGTTCAACCAGGGAAGACAGGAAATTGTCCTGACATGTCTGATAACTTGTTGACTGGTTTTGTCAAAACAAACAAAACCAGCTGATCTGGGTCTACATTGTTTTCAAGAGAAGATATATCTGGGTTTAGCAGGACTAGGTTTGCTGGGTGATATTTTTATGCTTTTTCATCTGCTGACTTTTTTTTAAATAGACTTTCTTTTAAACAAATGTTTTAGGAATACCATCAAAGTGTCAAACAGTTTGGATCCAGATCAGGAATGGCCTTTTGTTGGTCCTGATCTGGGTAGGAACAGTTACTGTTTGCAAAGGTTATAAGCAGTCGACAATATCATGCAAACTTAAAACTCCCGCTCAATATAAAATATCACTAAAGCCTGTAAAGAGAGACCCACCGAAACTCACAAGTTTTATTTATCATTTCATCAAAATTAGCCACATGTAACAATTTGTTAAAATAATTCATTATTCATTTGCTTGAATACTTTTCAAATTTAATGCTTTTTTGTTGATTTAAATTGAAGATTACTTTTATCTGACATCTTCACTTATATAAAAAGATGTTTAAAATGACTCATTTTAGTTAAATTCTTTACCTGCTAGTGATTTCTTTAGTTGTCTGCTGATAACCTTTGCAAACAGTTTTGACCCAGATCAGACCCGACAAAATGTCGGGCCTGACCTGGATCCAAACTGTTAGACACTCTGATGGTATTCCTTAAAGAATTTTTTGAAAAAGTCAATTTTGAAAAAAATCAGCAGATGACCAAAAAATCAGGAAAAATTACCCAGCATTCAAAGTTTTAATGATAGTTTGACCCTTAGATGACAAATCACTGAATTTCAGGAAGTGTCGAAATTTTGTTTTACCTGATAGACAACAAATTTGTGTGTTATTTTTCTCTTTTTTGGCATAATGGCCATGGGTTATTTAATATTTCTTTAAAACTGGCTGCTTTCAGATGATTCCCATAAAATATGAAAAATTGAAACCTTTTAGGTTTTGAAATGTCGTCTGCTGCAAATTCTAGGATTAACTCTTTTCATGCTGGGTAATTTTGCGTGCTTTTTTTTTTCTTCTGCTGATTTTTTTTCAAAATCTACTTTTTTGAAAACTTCCTTCAGGAATACAAAATGTACCATCAGAGTGTCAAACAGTTTAGATCCAAATGTTTTGCCAACGTTTTGTCGGGCCTGATCTGGCTCTGAAGGTTATGAGCAGACGACAAAAGTCGTCGCTAGCGCGGAAAGAGTTAAGTACTAAAAGAGGTAATTGTTTAGAAAATAGAGCCGCTACTGTTACTAAGATGAACGTTACTGATTGCTTTAAGATAACATTAATAGGTATTAAACTGTTTAATAGGGCCGATTTGGAGCGGAATCTCATATTGTTATATTTTTTTCTTTTTGAGTTTTAAACAAAATATGATTTGAAAATCAATCTGAGTCTCAAACTGACAATTGGACAATTGAGCTACATGTTGAGTCGACATCAGCCAATTAAGGGGCACATCTTCATGCTAAATTGGACACTTGATTAGCCCTCTATTCATGACAAATTTGTCTGTTCTCGTACTTTTGTAGCTTATATTGCAAACAATATGGACCCAGATCAGACTGCAGGGAGCAGTCTGATCTGGGTTCATAGTGTTTGCTCATGATAAAAGGCATTTGAAAATATGCGGCAGATGTAATAAGCAGACAACATGATCAGGACAATAAAAGATCCACAGGATAAGGGTAATTGTTTGAAAAGCCTTTGAAATAATTTGACTGCCCGCTGACATAGCCCCTGGACAAAGCCACAAAAGGTCATACTCATAAAAAGGCTTTGAACTACCAGAGAACTCGTTAATTGAGACATTTATTCACTAAAAATCTTGTTTCTTGAGTATGCTTGTCGTAGATTGGGCAATACAGGCATGCATACTGGAGGTCTCAATCTAGCATGCTCTCAAAATCTTTATAAGAATGTTAGAAGTTATGAGTGTAAAATATGGTTTTAGAAATATAATATATTGTGGGCTACTGCATTGATAAGTTAGGGGTCTTTCATGCAAACCAAATATCTATGTGTCTTGATCCACATCTGAACTAAGGGTGGGGTTGCCGTGCCGTGAAACCGGTTTAAGCCCTCCAGTAGAATATTTTTACAGACCGTTCCAAGGCGGTGCTTCTTTTGTGGATCATTTATGTTATACAGGAAGAGTCAAAGGCCTATGCTTTAACTAAATGCCTGTTTACTTAACATATTGTTTTCTTGATGTTGTGTGGTTAGCTATGTTCTGTACTATTCCTCGCAGTGCCATGGGTTGGTCGTGGCATTTCCTGGTCATACTCACTTGTTTTCTGCAACCTGAGACACAGATCACCATGCTGGGCTGGTAATTTAAAACACTTGTATTTGGCTGGTATTTTTATTGGCGATAAAAATCAAAATCGCCCAAATATGAGACAGCGAAATACAGTTTCTTATTCAGTCACACAATAAGCAATATATATAGACACATACTTAGTATTTTGGTAACTGATAAATGAACAGTAGAGGAAACCATATATTAAAAGGGGCTGCTATTAAAGAAAATAATATGCTCCCCACAGGAGCATATTCTTCCCCTTTAAAGTAGCCCCTATGCCAATAGAAAATAGTTTTAAAGGGCATTAAATGGAGAAACCACCAAAATTAAACAACAATAACAAGTCAAACCACCAAATTTTGATGCCATGAATATTAAGCGTGTTACAGTATAAAGATGACTGTTTGCTTATAAAGATGACTACAATATGTAAACATCTAGACAGACATGCCCAAAGGAGCAAGTAAAATTAATCGTTTTGTTGGCACACATTGTTGCCCATTAATTATAAGATCAAAATGCCATCATTTTTAAAAGATAAAGTTGGCATTAATAAATGGGTATTAGAAATGTAAAAAAAGCTATTTAAATTATTTATATTGTTATTTCTTTATCTAGTAGTGACATCTGCTGATAACCTTTGCAAACATTTTGGACCCAGATCAGGCCCGACAAATTTCGGCCCTGATCAGGATCCAAACTGTTGAGAGACTAAGGTTATTCCTGAAAGAATTTTGAAAAGGTTGATTTTGAAAAAAAATCAGCAGATATCGAAAAAGCATGAAAAATTACCCAGTAGGCAAAGAGTTAATGGTATTAGTAAAATGAGACCTACCTTTGATGGGATCAATATTTTGTCAAATACCTTCCTCTTTGGGAATCACACGGAGATGGAAATCCAAACATGGACCTCCCCCGAGAAAGACCGTGATTTAGGTTTGCGACCAGGTACTGTCCTGCCAGCCAAGAGTGACAGTGACTTCATGTTTGTTTACAAAGTTATCAGGGACTTATTTTCGATATATCACTTGTGTATTAATCCTATCCACAGGATAGGATTAATACACAAGTGATTTATCGATTCGCGTCAGCTCAAGTGAAGTGTACGCATTCTAGTTTTACTTAGCAATTGTAAACCAAGAATTACGTCACTGTCACTCTTGGTTGGCATGATAGTAGGGCTCAATTCCAGTGTGTGCTTATAAGATCATCTGCACTTATTATAAGTTTGAATATGGTAATTTTAGACAAAATGAATAAAAATGTTTTGAAAAATTTTCTAGATGGACACTCATTTGCTGGTCATTTAATTGCAATCATTCCATATTGAGGTACTTTAGCTGAATAATGTAATTGAATTTGTTAACTCTTTCCTTGCTGGCGGCAACTTTTTCCCATCTGCAAACTATTTGGATCCAGATCAGGACCAACAGAACGTCGGTCCTGATCTGGATCCAAATTGTTTGATACTCTGACAGGGTTCCTGTAAGAATTTTTTGAAAAAGTTCATTTTGTAAAAAGTCAGCAGAAGACAACAAAAGCATGAAAAATTACCCAGCATGCAAATAGTTAAGGGTTGATTTTAATTTATTAGCTAGTATCACTTGATTATATCAATTATGCAAATAGAGTCAACAGATTTGAATGCATTATTGGTTGACTGTTGGATGAACTCTGCTACTGAGGTATTGCCTCTTGTTAAGTATGCATAGTATTTGATGTCTCTATATATTGAATGCCACTGGTGTTATAGAGACAGATCAGTTACCCTAGACTGCGGTTTCTGGTCTGGCTCTGCACTGCTTGTTCTTTGATTAAATGTTTAAAATGTTATGCTGAACATGCGCAATATCTTGCCACAGTTACCTTTGATGGTAAAAGACCTGTGTGCGTGTGTGAATGGATGTAAGCCGTGGCCATAACGAAAATTATATGCTTATTTGTATGTATTGATGCCTCATGTAATTTTTTGTGCTTTTGTTGTCGTCTTCTGACATTTTTCTTAATTAACATTTTCAAAAAAATAATTCTGTAACGCTACAGGAGTGTCAAAAAGTTTGGATCAATATCAGGACCAATGTTCGTTCCTGATCTGGTTCCAATCTGTTTGCAAAGGTTATCAGCAGACAAAAAGTTGCCACTGTTAAATATTTTGCGACAGGGTTTAATTGATGGATCCCAAGTCCCAAAAAGGAGGTATACATGCTGTGAAGACCCGTTTATGGTTGGCTCTAGCTTCCTTATAAACTTCGGCTGATTGCAACAAGTTGGAGATTTGCTCAGCTTGTTATAAGAAAAACCTTGAAGGTTAATTGATGGATCCCAAGTCCCAAAAAGGAGGTATACATGCTGTGAAGACCCATTTATGGTTGGCTCTAGCTTCCTCATAAACTTCGGCTGATTGCAACAAGTTGGAGATTTGAGCAGCTTGTTATAAGAAAATCTTGAAGGTTAATTGATGGATCCCAAGCCCCCAAAAGGAGATATACATGCTGTGAAGACCCGTTTATGGTTGGCTCTAGCTTCCTCATAAACTTCGGCTGCTTGCAACAAGTTGGAGATATGCTCAGCTTGTTATAAGAAAAATCTTGAAGGTTAATTGATGGATCCCAAGCTCCCCCAAAAGGAGATATACATGCTGTGAAGACCCGTTTATGGTTGGCTCTAGCTCCCTTATAAACTTCGGCTGATTGCAACAAGTTGGGGATTTGCTCAGCCTGTTGTAAGAAAAATCTTGAAGGTTAACCCTTAAAGTGCCAAGAAAAAAATGTATCTGAAAATGTCGTCTGCTGAAGTCGTCTGCAGCAAATAATTGCCTAGCATTACTGACAAATTAAGTATAGAAGCAAACAGCATGGACCCAGAACAGACTGCTCCTATAGGAGCAGTCTGATCTGGGTCCACACTGTTTGCAATAGAGGCTTCTTAAACATTTCAGCAGACGAGAAAAGCAGACGACTTTTGTTGCGATTGGCGCATTAAGGGTTAATTGGTGGATCCCAAGTCACAAAATGAGATATACATGCTGTGAAGACCCGTTTATGCTGATAAACTTAGGCTGATTGCAACAAGTTGGAGATATGCGCAGCCTGTTATAAGAAAAATCTTGAAGGTTAAACCCCAAATTTCTGGCATATCTATATCTATGTCTGTTACCTGTTTGGTAAAAATAAGTATGAAATGATTGCTCTTAAATAGCTTGTTTAAGGCGTTGTTGACCATTGAAAGTGTTATTGACAGGGGTTATCAGTAACAGGAAATTTATCACATTGACATGTTGCCAAACATTGACAAGGGATTTAGTGTATCAGCATTAGGTTTAGCTCTTCGGCTGCTATTAAATCGCCACTAAATATCGTTTGCTGTATCATCTACTAGTCCATTATAAAGTGTCTTGCTCAAGGTAAAGTGTCTTGCTCAAGGACACAACACAGTGCCTCCGGTGAGGCCCTCAATCTAGAGTGCTTGAAGTGAGATTGAGGGTTCAAACCTCACAGGAGGCACCGCGTTGTGTCCTTGAAGAAGGTAATCTATCCTCTGTTTAGCACTTGTTTAACCTGGTCACTTGGAAGACTCGTCCCAACATGACTGAATTTTTTTGACTGAGATGTAAAGATAAACAACTGCATCAGCATGATATAAATATTCAGTTATTTTTGTGACCTGTGGGTGTTTTTGATGACCATGATAAACATATGAGTTTCTAATGATGGCTAAGTTCAAACAGGTGTTCATTTACTTAACATTTGAGCCACGGCATGAGATTTCCAACAATTTAACATTTTGACAAGTGTAGACTCCGACGAGACTCTGCAGCCTTCTTTTAAGCTTAGAAACTCCAAATGATGTTCAGTCAGTAGCTTAACTATCATAGAATACTCAAGCGACTAGCATAGGCTCTGTGTATGCGCAGGCTGATCTGAGGCTTTGCTAGTCGCACATACCACATTGCTGGAAATCTAATGCACTGGCTCATTTTATTTAGTTTCAGGTTTTTAAAAGGTATTTTATGCAAAAAGTAGCAGTTTGGTTAGAAATAACATTTGATGAATATATTCAAAATTGTGATTAAAAGATAACACACTCACTGATTGCAGAAATGATAGTAAACTATGTGGTCATTCGTTTTGGAGAGCATTTGTAGGTGATTGAATAAAAGATTTGGTCAAATGTATTTTACGCTTAACATGTAATTGTTGTGGGAAAGTAGATGGGTAGAAAACCCGTGATAGGTAGGTATGTACCACTATCATCTAGAGGTCCTCTATTGAGGGTTTTTTAGGGAGCGCTGCGTGGCTCAGTGGTAGAGTGCTTGACTCATGACTAAGGGGCCACAGGTTCAAACATCACCGGCGTCACTGCGTGGTGATCCTTGAGCAAGACACATTTATCCTAGCTTAGTACTGGTTCAACCCAGGAAGACCTGTCCCTGTTTAACTGAAACATTTGTTGATGGGACGTAAATAATCAAAGCTAACAAACAAATCTACTGAGGTTTCTTCAAATGCTGGCACTGAATGATAGAAGGTAGAAGGAACAAAAGAAGCCCCACTCATGGGTGATGATATACATGGACTTTAGGGGGCATATGAGAGTTGTCATACTTTCTATTTATGATCATGAACAATCATGAACAGATCCAATAAAGCCAAGTCTTATTTATCATTTGCCCACCTACAAGATCAGAGAATATAGCAAAAGGCCTCTCTGTCTGTTTGTCTCTCTGCGTAGAAGAAAGCTTGTGCACTCTGTATCTTCCATAGCCTATGATATTTAGCAGGGATATATCCGGTCAAGACCGTGAGTGTATGCCTTGTGTAAGATGTGTTGCTCTTCCTTGCTTCCTGAATTGAGATATCTCCCTTGAAGTAACTTTAAAGCTTAACATATTATATTATTTTTCCTTTAAAGTTAATTTAACTCGGGTGAGCTATTTAGCGTCATATTGGCCACTTAAGTTCCCATAAGTTTAGGAATTGTAGATTTCAGGGAGAGGATAATGCGACATATGGGCCACGACGTGAGAAAACCTGTCTGCGGAGTTTCCGACAAAGTGAGATTCAAACCAGCATGCTCAGCTACAGAGACTAGCTAGAAAATTGAAATTCTGCTCATAGCAAGTCTTGATATGATACTTTTCAATAAGCGAATAACAAAGGCGCTGATCAGACTGCGGGTATGCGCAGGCTGGTTTGCGCCTTTGTTGTTTGCAAACCCCTGAAGACAGGGTTTCTCGTGTCCAGGCCCATATCATCTAGACTCAAGAAAACCTGTCTTCAATGTTTCTGACCAAGTAAGACTCAAACCAACCTGCTCAGCTGCAGAGACTAGCTAGAATTTTGAAATTTTGCATGAAGCAAGTTTAGATATTATACTTTCCAATAAGCGAATAACAAAGGCACTGATTTGACAGCACAGATGCGCAGGCTGGTCTGTGCCTTAGTTGTTCGCATGCAAAAAAAGTAAAGTATTCTCACGTTGAGGTCCATATAAAGAGCTATACTTGGGCCCTATTTATCATTTGTTTCATATCTACAGTAAAACCTGTGTAAAACGGCCACTCAAAAATAGACAAAACAAAGCTCTTAATGACAAATAATAGGTTAATGAAGGTAGAAAATATTGCAGAAGAGCATTCTGCAATATTTTTGACCTGCATTAAGCGATAATTGGTCTTGAAAACCAATTTTCAGTCTTTTTGAGAGTGGCCGTTTTACACAGGTCTTACTGTAGTTGGAAAACAGAAGAAAGTTATTGACTTATAGCATTAAAGAGGGTAATCATTGAAACCATGATATCTTGAAGTTTTACCTATTGCTCAAATGATAAATTGGAATCGCATTTGTAGTAGATCGACAGATATATTTAAAATTCCACAATCACTCTTTAGTTACCTACATTGGTTTATAGAATTGTCCGATTAGAAGTGTTTAATAAGGATTTGCCTTAGGGGTTCGAGATAAGGGGATTTTGCCAATGATTTGAAAAAAGACTTTCACTTTTACATATATGCATATATGAAGTATTAATATTGAATTCTGACTTTAGATAAATAAAGTGTTTTTTTGTATATGCACCAAAATTTATCTTTTGGGTATATAATGGAATTGCCTCATAGAGCAAACTCATAGAGGCAATTCCATTATATACCCACAAGATAGAGCCTGTTTAAACTGATATTTTTGTTTATTTATATTTATGATATGTATTGATCTTGCCTGTAATTTCAGGTGGGCCTGCTGAAGATGTTTGTTTCTCCAGTGCAGTGACTTAACATTGGGAAAACATTTAGTTGCAGCTTGCCAATAGACTGTCACACCTGTTCCGTCACAAAGTGATTTCCTATATGGAACTTATTTCGAAGGATCTAATGTTTCATTGTCTTTAGGAAGCAGTAAAGAGTGACTTTGGAAATATAGCTGTTGGTTATTGGATATATCTTTTACCAGTTCAATAAGGTAAGCTCCTGAACTGATAAAACTGATATATAAAATATAAGAGCTTTAAAAATAATTGATTAGTCTAAAATCAATGATTTCTTGTTTATAAGCAATATGTCATGGACTTCCTTCTCTTTCGGCTTTGAAACCAGAGGAATTTTTCTTAAGATGTAAAAAGAGTCAGCTATATCAGTTTCCCCAAAAGTTTTCAGCAGAACAGGTAATAAAAGTAATTAATTTGACTGGATTGGTTTAGAACCTGCTGTGATGTAGTAGATAAACTGAGCTTGCCTTGTAAACAAGGGGTTGCTGGTTTGATCCCCGGGTTCTCCAGTCTGTCTGATGAGACTTTTAAGCTGTGGCCATGTCTCCATATGACCTTAGCTGTTGGTGGGATGTAAAACACAAATACACACACACACACTGGATTGGTTATATAAGTAATTCTTGCCTACATCTGCTGACCTTTTCCATGAATTTATTTTTAAAATATCAACTGTGATGTTATTCATGACAAAAGTTTCAGTGGATACTGTCTGATTGGGTGAGCATTTACATATCAATTTTCTAAATAGAGAAGTCTCTCCGCCACATGTCTGAGATTGCAATGCCGCCACAACATCAGATACATGTGTATGCTATGTCATAGTAATAGGGAGCACAGTGGTAGAGTGCTTGACTCCAGACAGAGGGGTTGCGGGTATGAACCTGGTCGGCTTCACTGTGTTGTGTCCTTGAACAAGACATGTTAATACTTGTTTAGTATTGGTTTCAACTGAAGAAGCCCCATCCCTACATAACTGAAAAGTTGTTGACTGGGACGTAAAGAATCAAATCACAAACAAACTATATCATAGTAGAAAAGAGATCAGTCAAGGGAGTGTAGTCAGTCGTTAGTCAGATTGGTCATCTGACAAATTGAATCCTGATCTGGCCACATACTTTCGTTGGGTATTCTCTCCTATTTAAGAACTGATTTGAGTAAAAGTATTTATGCTTATTCTGTCATTATTTTTTGTCCTGATAATGTTGTCTGCTTTTTACGTCTGATGCAAATATTCAAATGCACTTCGACTACTTTTAATCATGGAAGCAATCATTATGAACCCAGATCAGACTGCTCCTTGAAGAGCAGTCTGATCTGGGTCCATAATGTTTGCAATAGAGACTTCCAAAGTGTACAAGCAACTGAGAAAGCAGACGACAAAAGTTGCGAATGGCGGGAAAATGGTTAATATTTTCTTGTCAATATTGATTATATAATTAACCTCTTACGCTATGGATGGTCTTGTAATTGATTTCTCTATCATGTTTTATGATTCTATAAAAGGTGACAACTCAAGTGATCACTCGAATCAATCAATATATTTTATCTGCTGTAAAACTATTCTTTTATAAAACCCATAGGCATTGCTAACCAGTTGGATACCTTTTAGCCTTATTGCACTCAAAATTGCTAAAACTCAAAAAGAGGCAACTATTTATTGCTTTAATCCTAAAAGAGCTTGCAAAGGATCGCATCTGAAAATGTCATCTACTAAAGTCGTCTGCTGCATATATTTGTAAACATTGAGTGATGTAAGTATAAAGGGCCTTAAGGCAAACAGTGTGGACCGAGACCAGACTGCAGCAGTCTGTTCTGGGTCCTTGACACTGTTGGACTCTGATGGTATCCATGAAAGAGAAATTTTTGAAAAAAAAATAATTTTGAAAAAAAATCAGCATCCGACAAGACAAAAAAGCATGGAAAATTGTCCACCATGCAAAGTTAAATGTTTGAAGCAAAAATGGTAAAAATATCAGTAGGCAGTGTTCTGAAATATGTTATTTTGTATCAACATAAAAATAATTTGGTATTTTATTCAAGTTGTCTCAAGGGTAGGTAACTTGGATGTAATGTCAAACTAGTTTTCCTGTATGTTTTTTTTTTCTCCAAAAAAAGTATTAATGCGTTTAACTATTCTTATAAGCCAGAAGTCTGTGCGGTAATTTTTTCATGTTTTTAAAAGCTTAAATGTAAAGAGTTAAGAAAATTTATTTCATCCAATTTTATTCTGAATGCTTATTTAAAAAAAGATCTTGCTGAAATAGCCTTCGCTCACTCTTTTGGATTTTGAAATTTATTTTGTCAGACCTAGTCTGTTCATCGCAAGTCTATTCCTTAAGCATTTTTGATGCTACTACTTGAATACTTAATTGATCTTTTAAAGTAGACTTGAAGTGTACCAATTTAGGTTCAATTATCTTGTGAAAAGTAAAAATGAGTAATTAGTTTACCTACTTGATACAAAGTTCAGTCATTTTGTTCACTTCAGGTTGAAAATTTACACTGAGAAATTGATTTTCGTCAATTATTTTACAATTTGAAATATTTTTGTCATATTTAAGGCTTTTTGAAAAGCCCATTGATTATCCACTTTTGTGACATACTAGATATGATAAAAAAGGAGAAACAATGAAGAACTAACAAAATGATAATATAGAGTTACTGCTTGGCCCAAGTTTACTGCTCAGATATTTGTGAATAGATATTCATTCTACCAAGTTGATGAGCTACCATACCCCTTCCCCTAGCTAAGCTCTATCAGTGCTTCCATGTAGCTCTCTGCATGCTGGGGAATTTTGCTTGGTTTCTTCTTGCCATCTGCTGATTTTTTTTTTTCAAAAATAAACTTTTTTTTAAAAAAAAATCTTTTAGGAATACAATCAGAAAATGAAACAATTGGATCCATATCAAGTCCAACATGTTAACAATCTGATGAGACTGTGCACCCACATTATCAGTCTTGTCTAAGTATTGCCTATATATTGTCTTGAAAATGCTGTCTGCATTTTAGGTCAGCAGAATGTGTTCAAGTGCACTTCAGACTAGATTTTATCAATGTGTTGTACTTGCTATAAGGCTTAAATGAAATATATGTGTGGTTCCTGTTGCCTACCTACCCTAATTTTTTTAACCCTACCCTAAACATTAAAATGATCTTTGGAGAAAAAATACCTAAAATGGGCACGTTTTCAGATTTTGTCACTATTTTCTTTGTTAAATGTTATAACAAAATTTAATAATTTCCCTACCTACCTATCCTAAATTTTGTTGGTATGCAACAGGAACCACATATATATTTCATAAAGGCCTAAGCATACCTGTATGTTTAATGCAATAAAATTATGTTATGTTTTGTCTGATCAGAGTCCATATTGTTTGCAATACAGTTTATCTAAAAACATATTCAGACAAGAGTGCACACAATAAAAGTCATGACTGGCAGGAAAAGGGTTGGTTGACTTCAGAGCTGGCTCCAATATTATAAATGTCTTGAAACTTAATTAGGTTCAGATCCATACCTATTTCTCAGATCCATACTGTTGATAAAAATTGAAACAGACAAATTATATGTTCTGAATATTTTTATTAGACAGTATCTCTTTTGAGATGAATAAAATTGAAAGCTTTTTTGAGTGTTTACTGACTAAATTATTGAAAAAAATGACAGTGATTGAAACTAGGTATTTGCTTAGGGTACACTCAGAAATTGAAAATGGAAAAAACTATTGTAAAAAAAAGTCCTTGAAATAAATTAGGACATCATTTTTTGTGCCCTAAGATAGAACTGAATCTTTATTTGATGTGAAGATAAAAGTTTAAATAGATGACCCTATTGTTTTCAGGTAAGTACCCTTAGTAAGCCTTTACCATCTAGTGTTGTCTGCTGATAACCTTTGCAAACAGTTTGGACCCAGATCAAGCCTGAAAAAATGTGGGGCTGAAAGATTTTTTTGATAAGTAATTTTGAAAAAAATTCAGCAGATGCATGTAAAATTTCCCAGCATGGAAAGGGTGGATTAGATTACCCTGTTGATTTCAGGTTATATTTAACTCTGCATGCTGGGTTATTTTGCATTAATGCAGAATTTTTTAAGTTTAAAAAAAAAAAACATTAAGGAATAATAGTACCATCAGAATCTCTAGCGGGTTTTGATCCAGATCAGGCATGAGAGAGGTTGTGGATGGGGTATAATGATTAGTGAATAATGGCCCTTTTTTTATAATGAATAGTGAATAATGTGCCAAAAAATAATGAATAGTGAATAATGAGAGCCTAAAAATTAATGAATAATCATATTTTTTGAATGAATTGAAGAGAAAATTAATGAATAGTAAATAATCAGATTTCTTTGCCACCTTTATTACTTTTAATGAATAATTGGGGTTATTTTAATGAATAACCCAAAATTTTAATGAGATGAATAATGGGCTAAATTTTTAATGAATAGTGAATACCAGACCCCCCATCCAGACCCTCATGAGAAGTCTGAAGCCTGATACAAGATACAAAACCTGATCTGGGTCCAAACTGTTTGCATTTGTTATCAGCAGGCAACACTAGAACTTGCAAAGAGTTATAACTATAAGATGCTTTGCCAGTTGCATAGATTCTGAAATGATATTTTCTGAGTTATTGCCCTTGTTAAAGGAAAAGCATAATCCATATGGTCAAGCATATAATTTGGGGCACAGTCTTATCGAGCAAGCTCTAATCACAGGAGCTTTAAATTTGGTCCTTATGTCACGTCTAAAGCCTCAAAACCGCTATATTGAAGCTAACATTGTCATATATTGCTATAATGAGTGTTCTGTCTGAAAGCATTTTACAGGTTTTAAAGACCAACAGGGGACAAAAATATTTAAATATTGCACTTGTCCTGCAGGACCAGTGACTTACAATTTTCACTTGTCCTGCAAACACAAGCACTTGTCCTTTAAAAGTGTATGCAATAAAGAACATAAGGGAGTGTTATGTAATATAACTTCCTCGAGTATTTCTTTCCTAAGCACTCGTCCTACAGGACGAGTGCTTTGGAAAGAAGTACTCGTCCTTACTAGATTTCACTCGTAATTAAGAGCGGACAAGTGGAATTTTTGTCCCCTGACCAAGCTTCACAGGCACCTGAACTCTTAATGAATGATTGGGCTAGAGATAGGAGATGTCTGCTCAATCTCACTGGGAAGGGAGGTAACGAGTTTTGGCACGCTGCTGGATAGTACTCAGTACTGCTTTGTGACTTTTTTGCAATACATTTGTATTTGCATAACACCATAGAATGCATGTTATACATTTTATCCAATTTTTTCAAAAGACTCACAGCTTATCTCAAAATTTCCTCATTAACTTACATTTGGCAAAGGATTGTTAATGGAAATGTACCTGTGTCATTATGCAAATTAACAAATTACTTGACTCTGTCATCCCCCAAAAAGGTCAAATCAGTGTGATTTCTGCAGAAACGGCAATTCATGCTTCCTTAATGGCTTTGTTTTAGATGAACTTTGTGTTTGTTTACATCTTATACAATATGACTAATTTTAATGAACCAAAGATAAAGTATTCAATTTGTCACCCAAACTGGTATATCTTTGATGGACTGACATAATCATATTCATCGGAGCGTGGGCAAGCCCGTTAGTTCGATTCAATAGTGGCGTATTCATCTTTAAAAATTAATTTAACACCCGATTGATAAGAGTGTTAAATTTGATCTCCACCATTTGTTAGACAAAATTGATTAGATCTTGATGAGATTTGTATGCGATGGCCTTTTTATAAGATGAAAGATCTTTGCAATATTCTCAAAAATAGTAAACTTTAATAGCCTGTAGGGTAATGGTATCTTTTTTTTAACATTTCTGTATGTTTCCATGGTTGATATTTTGTAGCAGTGACAAAGCAGTTTTGCATGCTGGGTAATTTTTCATGCTTTCTTTGTCGTCTACTGACTTTTTTCAAAATTAACTTTTTAAAAAAAATTCTTTCAAAGCACTAGCTGTCAGAGTGTCAAACAGTATGGATCCAGATCAAGACGGACATTCTGTTGGTCTTGATCAGTGTCCAAACTGTTTGCAAAGGTTATTAGCAGAAGACAAAATTCTGCCACTAGCAAAGAAAGAGTACAACTTGCACTTGGCATGCTTTTTTCAGGCAGGTGATGGATTTTCAATTTAATCCTCATAAACATTAAACGGAATGATTAAAATTTCGCTTAAGCTGCTGTCCAATGCTTATGAAATATTGAGGATGCTAAATGCTCTAAATTTAGAACACATCTGATTTTTTAGTTACCATTTCTTTGATTAACAAACATGATTGACAGATTAACAAAATGCTGAAGGGCTCACGCAGGCTCTTAAGAATAGAAAATGATCGCTAATCTGATAAAGGAGATTGCAAAAAATTTGAGAAACTTAACCCTTTGTGTATTGATGGATTCTTCCCATAAATTTGGGGTGGTCCAAAGCCTCGATCAACATGCTAGATGTATTCATCAAGTCAGAACTCTCATAATGACTATGGCAACAACCTTTGATTTATCCAGGTCCATACTGTTTCAAGCAGCCTTTTCATTAAGTTTTAAAGTAGGAGGCTAGAAACCTTGTTGATTTTTAGGAAAACTGCATTGTGATTTTAAAAACGTGTAATATTTTCCAAAAAAGTAGACAGCTCTGAGCTAGAGAGTAGAATGCATTTTAGCCTCCTCACTGCAGTGGGACACTAATGAAAAGGCTGGACTATATGCCTGGGTTACTTTGTCGGGAATTGGTTAAATTACATTAGGCCTACATGTAGTTGATGATTCCATGTTACAATTTGGGTTTTGACACAAGAAAAACTGATTTTGTTGCATGCAAACAACAAAGTGGCAGGCTAGCCTGGGCATCTGTACCATTGTTATTCACTCTATGGAAGGTAAAATACCTTTTGCTAAATGTAAAATTTCTATATTCTAGTCGCTGTAGCTGAGCATGCTAGATTGAGCCTTACCTGGTTGCAAAGCCCATAGACAGGTTTTCTCGTGATGAGGCCCACATGAGCGTGTGAGTAGCACACTAAGCCTGTACTCAGAGATGGATAAACAACAATTTAGGTCTGCACTGTTTTCCTGGGTTGTTTTGTCACATAACTAGTGTTTGAATTACGTTAGTGTACAGTCCATATTACATGAGGCTGTGAATAGCACATACAAAGCCTCTACATGCACCGCATTCATCAGGTCAAAGCTCTACAATCATAACAAAGGACAGGATATTAGGTAGGGATTAAACGTTTCCACTTTTACATCCATTTTAACAGGGATTTAAGACACTTCATAATTATAAAGGGATTCAGGCCCCACACAATCTGTCTGGAGGATGAACAGACGCCAGAGAAAAGCACAAGGCTAATCAGATTTCAAGGCTGCACATATCCAATCAAGACTGTCTTAACTATCTGATAAAGCATTCACCTATATAAGTGCATTGCGCTTAGTAATCTAATTTTGCTTCACCAGGATGGCTTTGAAAATTCACTCTATCACACAGACTCTTCTTGCGGCCTAATTGATATACTATTTTCGCTAAACCCAGCACTTGACTGCATTCAAAATGGCCTATGCCATTCTGAATGCAAGCGGATGTTGCCGGTTACTTTTAATCATTTTCCTTAACACTTTTGTAAACAGAGCAGACCCAGATCAGGCAGCTTTTGGAAGAGCTACCTGATCTGGGTCTACTCTGTTGGCTCATGGAAATATGATCCTACACTAGTGGACCTGACAAGTAACTTCTTTGTTCTAAGTACCAATGTGAAATTTTATTTATTTGATTATTCACAGTTGGTGGAGCTTAGCATTAATATTCATGATGGAGAGGGTTAAAAGATATTGTCTGCTCATTATTCTAAGTATTTGTAAAGTGCATCTAGATGTCCACTGCAATATTGTATTTGAGGGAAAAACAGATTAAGACCATACCAGCTAATAATAAGGCAATTTTGAATATTGTAAAAAATCACAATTTTGGCCGGTAATATGAAAATTTTCTACATTAGTTTTCCGTTTTATCATCAAAGTAGAGAGGAAGGCAAAGATCAGGAATTGATACAATCAAGTACCATACCTGACCCGGACCACCATATGGGAAAGTGACAAAAACACAAGAAAACACAAGAGAGCCGAGAGGTCAGCCCTTTCCCAGCAGGTGATCACAAGGCTGCAAGGAACAAACAAGACAGCATAACAAAGACAAGCATGAAACATAAATAACAAAAGGATCCAAAAAAAGCACTGCCTTGGAACGGTCAGCAGAAAAATTCATTGGCGGGCTTAAACATGTTTAACAGTACCAACCTCACCCTTTGTTCTGCTGTGGATAAAGACACTTAGATGTTTGGTTAGCATGAAAGATCCCTAACTTATGGTGTATCATCTCCAAGTACATACAAATAAATCTTAATTTGGTTATCCCGTTCTTATTAATACATTAATTTGCTATTCTCTGAGAGAAATGATACTATTTGCATAATCTATAAATAAAAGTTACATCATTTATTATTGCTTTCCATACAAATTGGCAATTTTTTTGTCAGGGTGGGTGGGGGTTACAGGGCAGTTCTTTTTATGACACACCACATTATAACATGATGGATTTGGGTATAACACGGTCAAATTTTTTTACCATGGAATTTTGCTAAAGAATTATACGAAAATAACCATAAAAAGGTACATGTAATTCCTTAAAATTGTCCCTTTATTGCAAGCTTTAAGTCCATCCGAAACATACCGTTATTAAGAGGCTGCATTGTATTAGTATTTCACAAATGCATCTTGTTTTATGATGTTACTTTGGATCTGATGTCTCAATTTTCTCTTTATCAGATAAATAGATATTTTTTTTATTGTCTGACATTTTTCGATTGGTGATAGCCGATAAGTAAGTTTATTGTGTGTTACAGACCATTTGTGCGCAAATTATAGTGTAGGGGATATTTCGGGGAGTAACTAGTAATTTTAGTTTCTCTGATATAATTGAACAGTTTGATATTGTCTGAATACCTGGGGCTTTCGATGAAGCCATCAGTGCAGAAAGGAACAAAAAGGGGCTCAGCGGGATTGAATCATTTAAAATGATGTACATTACATTCTCACCAAAGTTTGAGTGAAATTTGGATTGAAATGGTCAATGTTTTCATTGAATGACTGTAGGTTCAAAAATTTTCGCGAGAATTTAATTTTGTGAATAGCATTATTTGCGACGTTAACATTTGCGACTGGAGCATGATTTACTTACATTAGCAAATGGCAGAGTGATTTCGCCATTTTGCGAGAGTTTTATCTTCATGATATATAAACCCTTGCAAAATTTTCTGAATTTACAGTACAGATAATTTGAATCTTATTATCAGCATGCTTTTCACGTCTGCTGAATTATTTTCAAACGACATCTCTAGAATACATTTTGATTACATGTACCATGGAAGCAAATCCTATGGACGCTGTTCAAAGACTGTTAATCAAACCGTATGAATACTTTTGCTTCCATTTGTGAATAGTGACGTTATATCCAGCAGACTGCTGGATATAACGTCACTATTCACAAATGGAAGCGAAAGCAATGCAAGTTAATTTGTAACATGTACTAAGTAGGGTGTTAATGTTTGTTATTAAACAAGGTCAAGGTACAGAATACTGAGTGGGAATATTTTTGGTGGGGTAATTTACAGTATTCTATGTTCAGCAACGACCCCCATTTTCCAATAGATATAAGTATTTGGTGTAAAAATCAATGTAAAACGAAAATAGAAGGGCTAAAGGCATGGCATTTTTTTTTTAACGATTGTGGCCCTTTAAAACTGGCTAATACAAAATCAGTTTACAGAACATCCAACGCCTAACTCTATGTGTGCCCCAGAGTAACTGATAAGGGGTTCCAGCGAGGCAGTATGATATCTCCGGAACATGCCTTATTTTTTCTGCATCCACACGAAAACTTTTGTGGAGTCTTGTTGACAAATCCTCAGTACAGAAGATAAACATTCAAGCAGCTCTCCCTCATTAAAGCTATTTAAACAATCTGGGAAGTCATTATCAAAATTCTCCAATAACTCCGAAATCATATCCACCGAAAATTCAACGTCCTTAAACAGTATAGACATGATTGTCAATTTATTTCCCCAAAACTACAGACAGAAAAATTCAATCTGCAATGCGTGTGTGCCCTAGAGTAACTGATAAGGGGTTCCAGTGAGGCAGTATGATATCTTTGGAACATGCCTGCCATTGGCTGAAGATAGTAGAATGAGTAGATGAGGGTCTGGATGGGGGGGGGGTCTGGTATTCACTATTCATTAAAAATTTAGCCCATTATTCATCTCATTAAAATTTTGGGTTATTCATTAAAATAAGACCAATTATTCATTAAAAGTAATAAAGGTGGCAAAGAAATCTGATTATTCACTATTCATTAATTTTTTCTTCAATTCATTAAAAAAAATAGGATTATTCATTAATTTTTAGGCCCTCATTATTCATTGTTCATTATTTTTTTGGCTCATTATTCACTATTCATTATAAAAAAGGGCCATTATTCACTAATCATTATACCCCATCCAGACCCTTGTAGATGCTGGGCTGCTTAGGCATATGTAGGGGGTAATCTGCCTGTCTGTACATCTGTCTGTCTACCAGGAACTGTATTCCATTAGCCATTGATCAGATTTGATTCATTCTTGGTTTAAATGAGGTTCTACAACTTTTAACTTTTGTCAACATTACTTAAACTTTTCCATGTAAAGTCATATTGAAACTGCTGATCCATCAAATCAATATGGCATGTTGGCCAGGGAACCTGACCTTATAAATGTGAGGGACCCCGGGCCCGAGGGCTGTCTTGTTCATATTTTCAGCATCAGTGCTTTACCTGAACTTTATTTCACAGTTCATCTATAAAAATCTGCATTCGGAAAATGTTCTAAAATGTCAAACATTTCTTTTTTTGATTGGGAATATCAGGGTGAGAAGTCACAAAATGCAAGTCTGAATAGCAAACAGGGAAGCCCCTGAACAGACTGCTTCTTTGGAAGCAGTTTGATCTGGGTCTGTGCTGTTTGTCTATGCCTTTTTGGCAGGCAACTATAATAGCTAGTGTTCGAAATTTTAAAACATTTACCGTAATGTCTTCTGATAGTGAAGTTGATAATTATGTTAATATACCTTTTAAGGTGATGTGGGTCCTTTGACAACAGTGACCAGTGAATGGCCTTTCGAAAAGTGCATGTGGCTAATTGATCAGCTTATGAATCAAAGAAAGCAACAAGAATAAGTAAGGATGAATGAAAATAATGATGTTAAAAGTGAAAATCAAGTAATTCACAGAGTCTGTGACCTATGAACAGCTGATGCACAGGGCTTAATGTAAGCTATTACGGTAAATGTTCTAAAATTTTGAACACTAGTTGCCTGCCAAAAATGTGTAGACAAACAGGGCAGACCCAGATCAGACCGCTTTTGAAAAAGCAGTCTGATCAGGGTCTTCCCTTTTTGCTATTTTGACAAGGATTTTATGAATTCCAGCTTCAGATCAGAAAACGAACATTTTATAGTGTTCAAAATTTTAGAACATTTACAGTAATTCACAGTCTGTGACCATGGAACAGCGGATGCACTGAGAGCTTTGTAAGCTATTACTGGACAAAAGAGAGATCAGATTCTTCACACAGGCCAAATAAAAGCACGTACTAATTGAAAATTATTTTTTGGAAACGATGTTTTCTCAAAACATCTGTTTCCAATGGTATCATATACACAAAATACACACAAAATCCCCATACCATCGAACCCCCGTTCAACATTGCTACCCAGTCCGCTACCTAGACCGTTACAGCCTGTGTAAGCCGCTGAGAACCAAATGTCCTTAATGCAAACAACCCTTGTCCTGCTGCTAGACAAAAACAATATTGGTATTTTATTAGTTTGTTTCGGTTTTCAGCTCTGAAACGTAAACCCAATGGTCAGAAAAACGTTGTTGTGCTTGAAAACTTGATTATTGAAAGCTTACATATGATTGAAACAGAATTATAAGTTTATTTGTACATCAAACGGAGATGGTCTCAACGGGGTACCTTAAAAATCAGTGTTTCGTTTGTTAAAATTACGCTTTAATCAGTTTAATATAAGAGAAATCAGTGCTAAAAAAATTTATTTTGTAATGCTGAATGTGCTTACTGGTAAAAATGAGTTTTATGAAGACGCTAATTGGTAAAAATTTGGGACAAATTCGCAAATCAGTAAACCCCATTGGATGCCTCAAACGAGCGTCAGAAAAACAATGCCTTAGCATGAGAAAACCTGCTCTTGTACGACGAAGAACCGTTTGCAATATCTATGATGCAGCCAGATATTGCAGTTAAAAGCACAATATCTTGCAATCGTTTTTTATCATTATACTTTTCTTTGCTTTTAAACATTACGAGACGGACAATAAACGCAGCCCTGTCATTTTGTCATAAACGTGAAGAAGACACGTTTTCTTGTGGATTGCTAATGTTTTCCCGCCCTGCCACTAAAATAGTTCTAAAAATATAGTGCGCTAGGTATAAGTTTTTATGGACAGAATGATTGCAGTGGCGTTTGAAATCAAGTCAATTGCATGAAAAGACACTGTCGATAGACAGAAACGAATAATAATAATAAAATAAATACACCTTAACTTTCTTTTCGTTTCGCGCAACAATATCATCATCGATTGGATTTACACAAGTATTAACTTTTCAAAAAAGCTGGCGGTTGTTTAGCCATATTATTGTATGTGTTCTTGCACACTGCATGCTTCCATTTTCAGCTTCTCGAGCATATCCATGTAGATTTGTTCTAAGATCTGATTATTAACGTTTGAACTGTATTTTTTTACCATTAAACACATTCTTCCAGCGAGTATGTTGCTTGATCTTAAGCACCCAGCTTATGCATGGTATGTTATGGTAATGTATCTAGCATGAACGTTATTTGACAACATTAGACAGCCCGTTTTTCTAAAACTGATGCCAGAAATCAAGGCCTAGTCTTATATACATAATGAAAGACCGAAACCATCAATAGTTGACTAAAAGTCGCGATAATCACTGTGTCTCAACTCAGACCAGGGTCCGAGGTCTCAACATTTGTTTTCCACTAACATATTGCAGAATCATATACCTCATCATGTTTTGAGGTGTCACTAGATGCTCCGGGAATGGAAAATGAACAATTGCATGAAAAAAAACCTGTCCTTCGGGATTGACTTTACTGTTGACTTGAAAATTTGGATATCGCAAGTGGATCTATCATACGCATACGCGGATCCAGAGGGGTATGGGGGGCCCGGACCACCTTGAAAATCACAAATTCTATAGGTGTCAATTGAAATTAGCATTTGGACCCCACACCCCCTGGAAAAATTTGGACCCCCCTCCCCTGAAAAATGATAGACCCCCTCTGGAACCTTAAAAATTATAGTTTTCCTTAAAATAAATTATTGGACCCCTCTGTAAAATTGTAAAAGACTGATGCCTAAGAAAACGTTATCAGAGTGTTTTTCTCTGTCAGTTGAGCCTGGAGCCCCCTACCCACCCACCCCCCCCCCCCCCCCCCCCCCATGACAAAAATTCCTGGATCCGCGCATGATACTACCGTAAAGTCAACAGTGTTGGATGCACAGGCTCATCTTTGCCTACTAGCGTCTAATGCTCTTCACGTCGTTAAGAAAAAAAGTGAATTTCCGGTGCGATTTTCGGTTTTGTGACGGTGTATCGAGGCCTTTTTATGCACCCACTGCAAATTTAAAAAAAGGAGTTCTGGCTGTCGCCCGCCATTTGATAAAATTGTGGGGCATTGATAGTTTGAATTTGTAAAGTAAATTTCCGAGATCCAAAACAATTTATATTACATGTTTGCGAACGTGTACGCGATCACAATGAGCGAAAGTGATGAGTTTACAGAAATTGTCTTTTCATGCTAGATAGCTCATGGGCGGATCCAGAGGGGGACAGACCCCACACCTGAAAAATAGGGTTTCTTAGCATACTGGTCCGGTTCCCTTTAAAATCACAAAGCTACCAAGCCAGCATTCGATGTTGGGCCATCAGCGGGCACGCCAGCGAAACGCCATTTATATGGTGTTTCGCTGGCGGGCCAATGATGACCCGCATATAGTGGTGTTTGGATCCTCACTCCCATCATCAATTAAAAAAAAGTTGTCAAAGTTGGACCCCTTTCTGGATCCGCGCATGCAGCTGAGCAATTATGTTTTATTTGCGAAGTCCGCTTTTATGCGCCAATTACCCAACTCTTAAAACAGCACGTGGCATGAAAGCGGCGGATTTGATCATCATGTCTGCGGCTGATATTATTAGCAGACAGGTTTGACCCAGACCAGGCCCGACAAAATGTTTAATGTTTGTATTCATAACAAAGGCGCTGATAAGAATGTGCGGTACCCCGGCTGATCTGCGACTTTGTTGGTCTCATACAACAAAGTCGGGGTAAAACATCTACAGACGTGTGGTAAGGATGTTTGCAAATTCTGATATGTATGTCACCGCGGATGATCTCAAGTCTTTTGCTGTTTTCATAAAGATGGATGTTATAAAGACCTTCCAATTTTCTGTAAAAAACTAAATGGAAGGAAAATCCATCCATATTGGAAGACTTTTCCTTCCAAAAAAGACACACTGTCTGACTGTTCATGAAAACTAATCTATTGAAAGTCGGGATACATACATCAATAGATGTGTGGTGGTTAAAATAAAGCGAATTCTTCCTGTTTTCAAATTCACAGCCACCTAGTGGGGCTATTATCCTAAAATTAATGAACGTACCTTCATCTACATTCCTTCTATGCTCGCAGTTAAGCCTGAAGGCGCTGACGATTTTCCGCAGATGCACAGGCTCGTCTGAGCCTTCGCTGCTCGCATATGCGATAGGTACCATAATCTCATGAACTGGCTTATTTCATGGAAATGCCATTAATCAAGACCTAGAATCATGATACAATCAAATTATACTCGGTTTGTGCGTCTGTGCGTACACTATCTCGGTAATCATGAACTCTTAGGACCTTCCGTATGTAGTTTCATGAGGACGGCAAGACACGCCACGATCGGCTCAACAATTTGTTAAAATGTTCCATTTGTTTGAACCTAGGAAAAGCCGTTATTACTACATTTATTGAGTTATTTACGCTGAGAAAACCGAAATTGATATTCAACTATATAAAACAAAACGTACGTAGATATCTAGAATTTGATTTGATCTGAGCAAGCTGAGTCTTCATCCACTTCAAACTTTATGTTAGTGAGCAGCGGGACCCTGATGAGATTGCGCAAACGCACATGCTCTCTTGGGCCTTGTCATAAGTACCAGCAGGCTATTTACGAAATATTCTGGTACCAGTTTATATGAGGCACCGCGCAAGTTGATTTCGTGTCGGGTCCGAGCTGCACAAGTATTAAAATGCTTTCCGGGTCGCACGCGGCTTGGGTGTCCGATTATAAAAGATATATGACACAGAAGTAAAATGTAACTATCCATTATTCTAAGGACACTTTTTTGTAACGACCGTACAGAATTTATCTCCGACGCATCGGCGACATAGGGCGTGTAAATTAGCATTCGCTCGATTTTCAGAAAACAAATTTTAATGTTATTAACATGCGACGTCAATGCTGGATTTACGTTAGCGACCGAAGTCGTTAGATTGACAGACGAAAAGGTCTGTTTGGTGTAAGCACGCGAAAGTTAACAGGAACATATTGTAGACAGCCACGCTGATTAAAAACAAGCACCAATGAAGGAAAAAACGTTGTGTACGAACTAATAGAATTGCATATAAAAAATGACTAGTGTACGAACTAATAAATGACATTTAACGAACTATTCGAGTGTACGAACTAATACAAGATTTAGTATTATAAAATCCAACTATAACTAGGATTCCTTGGGATAATATATTAAGATAGATTCCCAGCAAGGATGAAATAGAAAATGACTTGGTGACTAGCCTTGACAGGGACTCTTATGTTTGTTCTTTGATGTGCTGATGGTACTTTAACAAGCAGAAATAGGGTCTCTTATTCCATTCGTTCTGTTTTATAGAGGGTCTTACATAAGTTATCATTTCATAAAAAGGTGGTAGAGTGGGGCATTTTATTTTCTGCTGAAGGTTTCTGAGAGATGGTTCCTTTATTGTTGGCAGGATTAAATTTACTTGTCAAACTTTGTTGAGGGATGGGGGCCAGGAAGTATATTCTTTTCTTTGCGTTCCTCTGTGGGAGGAGTCTGACTAGACTGAATAATGTTGACCAAATACTTAAAGCTTAAGTCAATCAGTTTAGACAGCCTTAGGTTAGTTAAAAAAAATGATTTGAAATGGGCACAAATGGAAGATTCTCTCATCATATGAACTATTGCGAAATTAACACCTCCAAAGCTGGTTTATTTCAAAGAAAATTTACTTTGTTATTAACATAACTTCTTTGTATCAAAATTATGCAACCTGTGGCCATAAAATTATTTTTTCATTTGATGTTACTGTTAATCAGTGGAATATATCATGTCAAAAAGGGAGCGCAGAGGCTCAGTGGTAGAGTGCTTGACTCGAGACTGAGGGTTCAAGATTCACCGGCGTCACTGCGTCGTGGTCCTTGAGCAAGACGCATTTGTCCTAGCTTAGTGTTGGTTCAACCAAGGAAGACCCGTCCCTGTTTAACTGAAATATTGTTGATGGGACGTAAAGAATCAAATCAAACAAACAAATCATGTCATGTCAAAAAATAATGTCATAGCCAGAAGTTAAATAACTCTTTGGTGACAAGAAACACAATTGGAATAAAAGTAAGCAAGGGTGCAAAGATAAGGAATCAATACAATCAAGTACCACACCTGACCCAGGATACCAATGGGAGAGTGACAAACTCACAGTAAGACACCACAAACGAGAGCCAAGAGGTCAGTCCTTTCCCAGCAGGTGACCGCAAAGCACATATAAACAGATGCGCACAAAGACACAGCAAACACAAGACAGAACAAAAAACAAAAGATCCACAAAAGAAGTACCGCCTTGGAACGGTCAGTAAAATATTTTACTGGAGGGCTTAAACCGGTTTAACGGCGCCAACCTCACCCTTAATTCAGATGTGAATCAAGACACATAGATATTTGGTTTGCACGAAAGACCCCTAACTTATCAATGCATCATCTCCTAAAACATATAAATTAAGATATAACAAGGAGATAAAGCAAAGATAAGGACTCAACAGTAAATAAAACTGAATACTGGAGCAAAAGAAATCCAACAGGTAAACCCCAGTGGGCCCGACAAACAGCCAAAGTATCAGGCCCCTATCATCTCATCAATAGATAAGTCTTTAAGTCGGAACCATCATAGTCTCTTTGACTCAAAACACTCTTAAACACTCTTTGAAGTAAAGCAATAACTTTTTTTTTTAAATTTCTCATGAAATGATCACTTCTGTAAGAGCTACTATGTATGACATGATGTTATCTACTGAATAACAGTAATGTCATATGATAGTTAAATTTATGTATAGATTGTATGAATGTTTCTAGTCATTTCATATAGGTCTGAAATAATGTATAGTCAATGTGTCTTTGCATATAGTTCTGAAGTAGATAATTGCACCCATCAAGCGTCACATCATTGTGTCCTAAGATAACCATTGGTAGCACATGGATTAGAATTTTTTCTCAGCAAAGTGTATGTTCATTATAGATAAGTATATTTTGCATATGCCAAGTAAAGGAAATGTGTGAAAATGCTTTATTCACATTTGCACAAACTTGATATTAAACTCTATGCAATAATCTTTTGTGCAAGATCTACTTTGTATAACATGATGTTATCTACTGAATAACAGTACTGCCATACGATAGTTGAGTTTATGTATAGATTGTATAAATGTTTCTAGTCATTGTATGTAGGTCTGAGGTAACGCATGTATTGTCATTGTGTCATTGCATATAGTTTTGAAGTCCAGAATAATTTCACCCACCAAGAGTCACAGCCTTGTGTCCTAAAATAAACATTGGTAGCACAATGAGTTATTTTTTTTACATACAAAGTGCATGTTTGTTAAAGATATGTATATGCAGTGGCTCAGTGGTAGAGTGCTTGACTCGAGACAAAGGGGCCCAGACTCGAGCCTCATAAGCGTCACTGCACTGTGTCCTTGCGCAAGACACATTTATCCTAGCTTAGTACTGGTTTCAACCCAGGAAGACCTGTCCCTTTATAACTGAAAGATTGTTGATGGGACGTAAAGAATCAAATCAAACAAAAAAACCAAACAGTATATTTTGCAGAAGCATGTGAAAATGCTTTATTTGCTTTTTGACAAACTCCATATTATGTTTGATCTGTAAGAAGTCTAAATAGTCGCTGAAACCAGATATTATATTGTTTAAAAATTTTGTCAACAAATTGCTTGCAAATTTACAATTTGCTGTTGCTTGTACCTTTGCTATTTGAGCATACTCTGTGCCATTATGAACAAAACTCAACCTGGTGGTTGTAAGAATATTACAAATTACAAATGCTGATTTGGGTATAATTCAAGGAATTAGGTGACATGAGATTTCCTGTGACCAGCAAAGGTTCGGGTCAAGTCTGATCAGAGCCTTTGTGCTAGTAGCCAATACCACAACTGGTCCTGACAGCAAACTCCATTTAACTCTCCATTTAACTGCTATTCCTTGTAGCAAAGTTGCATATTTAGAATAGGAGCTTAAAATTGGATCAAGTGTGATGTTTTTCAATTATCATCGATAATTACCAAAAACACAATCAAACGACATCGATTATAATTGGTGATTATAATTGATCATCGATGCAACGCTTAAGTTTACACTTGTCAAAATGCCACATTTTTGGAAATCACATGTCATGGCTCTTTTTTTGCTCTTTTTTATTTTTAAGTGCTTTTTTTACTTTTTATTGTCAATGTTCTTAATGAAACCTAAGTTTACCATCTATAAATCTTCTTTTTATATCTAAAGTATATGCCAGATATACACAGTTAATATTGCCAAAGAGCTACATGCTTCAGGGGGTGCTATTTTGGCCCACATTTGGGCTAAAAAATGCTTTTCACCATTTTGTTCTTATTGGTTTATTAGAACAATATACCAAGTTTAAAAGTAAAACTTTTAAATTGATGTTTATCTTTGCTATGGTTACCAAAAACGGACATCAAAATGGGCTAAAAAATGGAAAAGCGAACATTTTGGAACAAATTTGAGACATTTGACAGAGAAATTAACGTAAACTCAAACAAGATATTTTACCAGGTGATAAAAATTATCAGAACACATAACATATTAAAAGCTTTTAGGTATGTAGCTATGCTGATATCTAATAATCCCTGACAAAGTTGGAGGGATATAGTTTTGGCGTTGTCAGTCCGTCGCATTTTTGTTCATCCACATCTCAGAACTACTGGTCAGATTTGATACATATTTGGTACACAATAAGTATAAAGTACTCTGATATCCTATAAGTTTCGTCAAAATCGACCCTTAAAACTTTAGTTATTGCCCTTGTTAGAATTTTTAAGCAATTATGATGCAAGTCTATGTTAGCAAAATGTTAACGGGTTGCTCCACTGAACAAAATGTTATCAAGAGCTAGGCAAAAGGAAATGGCTATAAACCACCTTTCCTTAACCATTGTTTCGTGTTTGCAATAATTCATCGCATTACCCTCAAAATAGGGCAACAATGAACCGAATGGAAAATCTAAAAAGAAATCTAAACTTCTTAACCAGTAATCCAAACTCTTAAAATAATTTCAGTGATGTATTCGGCATAATGCCCTCTGCTAAATATGGGCAAAAGGCTTGGTACCAGTAAAATGCATTTAAGCCCCCCGGTGGCTTAGGCTGCTGTCCGTTCTAAGGCGGTGGTTCTGTTGTTGTTGACTTTTTTTTTTATTGTTACTCCCATTGTGGGAGTCTGTAATTGTTCTATGTTTTGTTGTACGTTACTTTATGTCCATTCTAGTATTATAATCATCTTGATGGGGAAGGGAGAGAGAGCTGGTTGCTTTGCTTAATTTGTCTTCCTGGTGTCTTGTGATGGTTGAGCAGCTCTTCCTCCCGGTACCACGGGGTTGTCTGCGGTTTGTGATTGTGGTATTTCCTGATCATACTCACTTACTATTTTTGATCCCACATAACAAAATGGCCACCAGAGCTTAACAGTGAAATAGGGTTTAAAGACATACCAGCCCATGTTTGAAATGATAAGATTGATATTTTGTCGCATGCCCCTTCAAAATTCTGTTATGCTAAAACTAAAAACTAAAAATAGAAATCATATCAAACTTTTCCTTCATCATTGGTCAGAAAAATATACAATATACAAATTCAAATATTCCTAAAATATCATCTACAAAAATGCACTCTGCTTAGCCTACAAGAACTAAAATCACAAGACATCGTTTCCATCAGTACTCTCAGTGCTTTGATCTTATTTCTTAACCAAAAAAAATAAAAATGTTTTGGGTACTCAAAAGAACCATCTCAATGAGATGGTTCTTTAGGCACCCAAAACACATGTTCAAATTGATTGGTAAGAAAATCATCACAATTTTTAGGCTCAAAACCTATGCCTTCATAATTTTAAATGCTTGTCAAATTTAATATTCTTAACTGTCCAGTGAAGTTTACATGTTTTTTGTGATATGACATAGATTTTTACTTAATTATTGTAACAGTGCAGTCACTGCCAGTCAGGCTACCCCCAAAATGAAATTGGTATAAAATTTCCATAGAGAAACAATAGTGTGCCTTTTTTTGGGTCATTTTGAAAAATTGTCATGATTATGATTTTTTAAAACCATCTTTCTGTTCAAGTCGTTACACTTGAAGACAAGTAATTTGAGTACATTTCCACGAACTGCATGAATTTATAATAGAACAACTAGAATAATGCTGTTTTGCTCAAAACAGAATTTTTTCCTTTTGGATTTTGGGGGTGGTGTGCTGTTGGAAATTTGATGAAAAAGCAATCACTCAGTATCCCTTGGGCTGTGGGTGTATCGGTACTCGCAGCCCATGGGATACTGATGATTCGGTGTTATACAATGGTAGTACAGTGGTATCACTCCACTACAGTTCCAGTCAACAGATGCATATTGGTAGAACAATGGCTGCACCTCAGTATATCATCATTGGCACTCTGGTAACTCTACAGTGATTGAAAGTGGTATATGATGCACATTGGCTCTTACATCGGTATCTCTGACAATGATAGCAAATTGGTATCATAATAAGAAAGCAGTTTCTACATTGGTAACACTAATTCTTGGCAGATATCAGCCAATAATCTCGTAGTTGTTTCTTTTCGGCTATGGTTTAGCCCCAGCTAGCCAAATCAGTTATGTGTGACAGACACTTTGAGAAAAAAGCGAAAAAGCGAAGATCCAAAACCAGTTCATTTTTTATCCACACTTTTTGTTAAAAATATCTATCATGGCTAATTCAGGTTAAAAGAGTTACATATTCTAATTAGGGGAAATGAAGCATGATAAAATATATCTACTGTGTCTAATAAGTTTATTTTTATTTTCATGTGAGAAAAAGCTGAAAAGAGAGGGCGATAGTATTTTTATTGGAAATTATGAGGTTTGTCAATATCTATTATAATAATTTATAACCTTTTTTATGGTTCATAAATATATTATATGGATTCCTATATGGGTGTATTAGCATCAAATAGATGATTTTTACAGCTCTCCATGAGGAGTAATGATCTACGTCGTGAGAAAACTGTCTTTGTTGTATGGTGAATAACAAAGGTGCTGATCAGCATACGTACAGGCTGATCAGCACCTTGTTTTTCGCATTCTGAAAATAATAACAGCTAAGCTTGATATATATAAAATTTCAAAATTCTAGCTAGCCTCTGGAAGCTCTGTAGCTATCTTTAGAAGTGTCACAAACATCAACAATATTGTTTTCATGTTTTTCATGTCAAAAATCTGAAGCCTTTATAAAAGGTATAATGTGGAACTCATTGGCTTTATTTTATGTCCTAAACCATTTCTTGACTCATGGCATAATCCAGGAAATCGTTTTTCTGATTTCGCAAGAAAATAGCATTTAATTTAGTTAATGATAGCCCTGATATACAAAAAAGAACAGTTCCTCTAGACTATTACTGAAATTGGTTAATTCAAATGGACATCATTAGGACTGATTAATTAATCTCATTAGAAATATCTCATCAAAATAACTCTAGCGACTGAACCTGATTTATATGAAAAACAATAACAGCTCATTTGGCCCCAAGGTTATAAAACTTTTTTCACGCTCAACTAAACTGAGCACGAAATTTCAACAGCTAATAATTTAAAACACTAAAATACAAACAAATAAAGAAGTTCATGCTTTAAGTCTCTCGATCAGATGTTGTATTTATCATGCTAAAAAATGTTAAAATGCCAACAATTGTTGGCATTTTAACATTTATGAGCAGGATAAAGTTCATGCTCAGCTGAGTTGAGTATGAAAAATGTTTTACAACCTCGAGGCCAGGACTATACTATATTTAGTATAGGAATTAAGCAGCGGCAATGATTAGGCAACTGAAAGTGGTATTTTGTTCTTAATAGTGTGGAGTCTTGCTGTTAAACTTCTTCACAGAGACTTGCTAAGGCAGTTTTCACCCAAATAGCCACCTATTTCAAAAGGCTTTAAAGGCCTATAGCAAGTTCCTGCCATAAACAGATTTTGCTTTCCTAAGGTAAAAACAAAATCTTCAGTGCAGTCCCTTTATTATAATGCTATGTTTGGGGTCCATAGGAATGGACCCTGTTATAAGAGAATCATGCTATAAAAACTTTTTGTGGCTTTCCCTGGGTAGTAACCAGTACTTGGCGGGGAGGTTTTATGATCTGTGTGTATTTTATGATGGGTGCACCTGAAGGCTCAACGGAAAGTGGTTCTGGAGAAGCCAGGAATTGAACCTGCGACCCTTGATTACAAGGCATAGCGCTTATCCACTACAACATGGTGGGATAAAGGAAAATTTTATAAAGAAATTATAGTAAAATGACCTATTATTCCTTTATAATACATGTATAACATAAAAAAAAAATCGGGATTACAACATGACTATGTTATATCCAATTCTGTGTTAAAATGAGGTATGTTATAAAGGGAAAGGGCTGACCTCTTGGCTCTCGTTTGTGATGTCTAATTGTGAGGTTGTCACTTTCCCATTGGTATCCTGGGTCAGGGTGTGGTGCTTTATTTTATCGATTCCTAATCTTTGCCTTTTTTCTTACTTATGTTATAAAAGGACTGTACTGTACTTGCTTTTAGAAATTATCCTTGTTTGAAAAAATGATCACTTATACACAGAAGTAACTTGATCACCTGGTGAGAGGGTCCTTTTTAAAATGGAATTTTACAGATAATGTGGGATTGAATTAATTGTTAATGATTCAACAGCTGTTGGTCCCCTAAGTATATACACATGTAAAATATTCCGAGGAAAACGACCTTATGATGTGATTAACACGTAACCAGACAATTCGCTAAACATATTGTGAAATGTAGGTCTGGTCAACCCACTGTTTTAGAAATTGAGGGAACATTTAAAGCAGTAATCCTGAACATTATGTCATATATTGCTAATTTGGCTCATACTCAGTATTAATTTAAAGCTAAATCTCAACTTGTGTGATGCCCGTTGGCCTGATTGAATCATAAATGAGTACTTTTAATGTGTGTCAAATTGACATTCATATTTAAAGCATAGGTCCAGATAAACAAAAATTTTGGGCGTAAAATTGTGACTTTTGTTATCCACCAGTAATGGGTGCTGATTGCATAAGAACCGTCTCAAAGAAAATTAATTTTTGAATATCGCACGCTTATCTAAAGACCTGTCAAGGATCTACAGCAGGTTTTCTCAGTTCGAAGAAAAAGAATGTCATTTATACCACCTTTACCAACTTGAGCATGAAATATCTCGTGATGTGCAAGAACTACACTGATGTAGGTGGTATGAAATAGTTATACCATGTTTGTCCACCTGTACGTAAGATAATCCACTCGCTAAAGCGTGTGGATTATCTCCACGTACAGGCGGACAACCCATGGTATAACTAATACTTAGCATCGCTACAAAGAAAACCCCTGTAGATCAAGTAAATTGGCTAAAATAGCAGAAAGAATTTGGATCATATCATGATACACTATGAGTTTGGATTGCCTGATTGTAGCTCATCAATAGTAGCCCATATCACTTAACAATCACTACCCTCAGATGTATATACCTGATGAGCTGTGTGGTCACATTACCTGATTGACTGCTTCTATGCATGCAAATCCCAATATCAGTGGCTGCGGAGTTAGAGTAGCTGGTTTAACTACAGTAAAACCTGTCTTAAGCAGCCACTCAAAAGATGACCAAAATTGGTTAAAGTTTCAAGACTGATTATCGCTTAATGCATGTCAAAAGTATTGCAGAATGCTCCCCCTTGGAGCATTCTGCAATACCTTTGACCTGCATTAGCTGCAATAATCTGTCTTTAAGTCCTTTAAGCCACTCAAAAGATGACCCCTAAGTTAGTAAATCGGTTAAAGTTACAAGACCGATTATGGCTTAATGCAGATCAAAAGTATTGCAGAATGCTCCCTCTTGGAGCATTCTGCAAACTTTTGACCTGCTGGGATAATCGGTCTTTAAGTCCATAAGGCTACTCAAAAGATGACGAAAATTGGTTTTCAAGGCCGATTATGGCTTAATGCAGGTCAAAAGTATTGCAGAATGCTCCCCCTTGGAGCATTCTGCAATACTTTTGACCTGCATTAGCTGAGATAATCGGTCTTTAAGTCCTTTTTGTCTATTTTTGAGTGGCTGCTTAAGACAGGTTTTACTGTATTTCTTTACTTAGAAACCCTTTGAAAAACCTGTAATATGAAATATCAACAAACAGTGTAGACCCAGATGGGATGCTGCAATAAATGAGTGCAGTGGCTTTTAATTGGTGGGAGAGTGTTAGACTTCAGATTGAAGGGTCGCTGGTTCTAGGCCATCCTTGTTTACCCAGGGGTAAAGCATTCTGTTACACTGCTTTCATGCAGTGTAACAGAATGGGTTACCCCTGGGTTACTGAGGATGGTTCCAGACACACCAGAGGCACTGCATTACGTGTCCTTGAGCAAGTCTCCTTTAAAGTTCTGATTCAACCCAGGAAGACAGGGAAAACCTCCCGACATGGCAGAAAAATTATTGACTGAGACGTACATATAGCATCTTATTTCTCAACCAAAACATATGTTGTGGGTACTCAAAAGAACCGTCTCAATGAGTAAAAATTAATGGGTAAGAAAATATTTACAATTTTACGCTAAAATTTTTTGTTTATCTAAACCTGTGCATACATTTGTCTGTCAGTTTCTGTCCACGTAAGTTTGTGCTTACGCTGAGATTTGTTCCTTTGGCAGCTGTTCCTGTTATTCACCATTCATGATCATTAACAAAATTATTGAGCGTAAAATTGTAAATATTTTCTTACCCATAATTTTTAGCATATGTTTTGGGTGCTCATTGAGACGGTTCTTTTGAGTACCCACAACATATGTTTTGGTTAGAAATAAGAAAAGTAAATTTTTGGTACTCACTCTTTTCTGTCTATGCAAGTTTGTGCATACGCTGAAATTTGTTCCTTTGGCAGCTGTTCCTATTATTCATCATTCATGATCATTGAGATGTAGGTATTTTGGTTTAGATAAACAAAAATTTTCAGCATAAATTTTAAATATTTTCTTATCCATCAGTTTTAACATATGTTTTGGGTCATTGAGACGGTTCTTTTGAGTACCCACAACATATGTTTTGGTTTAGAAATAAGAAAAATAAATTTTTGGTACACACTTTAACTAAAGGCCTGTAGGTACCAAATGAAGAACTGAATAAATTTTGTTGACCTTGACTTACTGTTATTAAGGTCACTATAATAACTAAGATATGATTTTCTTTGAAAACACTTACTTGCTGTTGTTTGCAAGCTTCAATAGGATGCTTTAAAAATTTACAAAGTCTTTTTGAAGTTTATGTAAAACAATGATTATTGAGAATGTCAGTTGGTCTTTGATGTTAAACTCTTGTCCTAGGTAATTCATACCACCTGCATTGAACTGAGAGTCCTGGCTGATCAGTTTCTTTGATCATCGTTGTTAATGAGCTTGTTTTTGATTCTCATTCAGCTTTTATTACAGACTATTCTTTTACCCTTAAAGCACCACCTATAATTTGCAGCAGACGACAATTTCAAATTTTGCTACTTTTTCAAAAATAACAAATAAGGCATGATTTTTCATGAGAATCATCTGCTGGCAGACGATTTTCATGTGATATCATTCCTTATTTCTTTCTTAAATTGGGAAAGATGTCGCAAAATGTGTCACCTGCTGCAGTCGTGATTGACACTTTAAGGGTAAAGAGACATTGGTTTTATAACCTCGGGGCCTGGCTAAGCAGTATTCTGCTATCTGCCAGAACCGAGAACAATTTGCAATGGCCAGGACCCAGTATCGTGAGGGGTCAGAGTATGAAAAAAATTGACACTATATCGATGTACATGTATATGTTCTACCAACTTCCTGTGGCACACAGACAGCTGTTGCTACCTCCAATTCATAAACTGCAATCAAATCCTTCAAAGATAGAGAGAACCTTAAATTTTGAAAACAGGTAGCAGAGTCAGTTTAATTGAGTCTGTTCTTTGAATTAATGGAACCTTTGGTTCTCTGCTTCAGTAATTTTTATTTGTGCCCTCTACTATTGTGCCCCTCCATAGTGACAAACTGACTGAAGATCTCGAGTGTCATGGTGACGGTGGACCAGATCTCATCTGGGTCTTAACAGATTATAAACACCATGTATGAGGCCCATTGAACAGCTAACAAGGAAGAAACTGACAGAGAAAGACTGCAGTGAGTGGAAGCTCACGACAGTTGACCCTCAAGAAGAGAGCGCCTGGAGATCAGGTGTGAGATCTGCTATGCATGCAGCTAGCCAGTTACCTGGAAGGGGGCACACTGATATGGATGATGCCCCTGCACCAAATTTAGATTATGATAGGATGTAAGCCAGCACATAAGATTTTGTACTTATCACATATGCAAGCAGCAAATCCTCAGGCAAGTCTGCAATGTACAGACTTGCCAGAGTTTTTGCTGCTCGCATGAAGCACATAGTATGGATATAAGTGAAGCCTCAAGACCAAAAGTTAGATGATAACCTCTGGCCTTACTAAATACTTTGTTGAGCTGCTCCAAAGAATTGCATATGGACACAAAATATTTGAATTCATCAGATTTTACCTTTAAACTGAGCACAGTTGGAAGGGTATTAGACTGGGGATCGAAGAGGGTTGTTAGTATGAGCTTCACCGCCGGTGGAGTCACTGTGTTGTGTCATTTAGTAAGACACTGTATTTGCTTCTTAGTACTGGTTCAATCAAGGAAAACAGGAAATCATCCTGACATGACTGAAAAATTGTGCATCAAAACAAAACATAATTGCTGACCACTTTTTATGCCCCAAAACTGTCCGTCCGATGTGGGTCACCAAAGTAGGCTTTGGAGGCATATAGTTTAATAACTGACTGTGCATCCGTACGTCTGAGCCTTTTTTGTGTCTGGAGCTTATGCTATATTATTTGAGGTAGGAATCCCAAATTCGATGTCTGGATACACCTTGGGGTCCCGGAGTCCCTCATGGAAATTTCATGTCTGAACCTGTATGAATCTCCTTCTGAAATTTCGCTTAAACATTTCTGATTTGGTCTGAATCATTCCATTGTCCCCTTTTCTGAATCTTTGCTGCTTTTCGGACCTTTAAGCCATTATTCAGACCGTGTCAAAATTGATTCAGATCAGCAATTTATGAAAATCCATTGTGATTCAGATATTATCTGCAATGATTCAGAAGCATTCAGATGTAGTTCAGAAAAATTCAGAAAAGGTTCTGAAGCATTTAGCCATGAATCAGAAATGCTCAGAAGCATTCAGACATGATTACGAAGTATTCAGACATATCTAGTAATGATTCAGAAACAGTGCAGCTTGATTCAGAAATATTTAGCTATGATTCTGATATATTTAGTCATGATTCGGCAATATTCAGGCACAATTCAGTCAGAATTCAGAAATTTTCAGCTTAAATTCAGAAAGATTCAGCTTAAATTCAGAATATTTCAGCACCACCCGACCCCCTCCCTCATGGGCTCCCTCTACTGGCCCCACCTAAGACTTAATATGCCCAATGTGTTATCACTTCTACCATCTAAACTGTATATAATCATTAAGTTTGTAGTTTGATCCTTGTCTACATAGCCTTTCAAAAGAGACTGAGAGGACTATATAAGTAATTTTGAGTGGGTGGGGTAACTGAATTAGCTATGGGGATGAGTTGCAAGAATAACATAAACAAAATGTAAACATACAAACAGTAACTTAATACTTAATGCCTTCTGAACATGCTTCATTCATCTTTCCTCACTGATATTTCTTGAAATTAAGTAAAAACTTACTAAATATTGATTTCTGCTGTGTGTCACTTTTGCTTTCTGCTGCAGACTACACTTAAAAAGGAAGTATCCACTGAGCATGCACCATTTTATCACATGACTTCCTTCTGAATAATTCAGACACATTCAGACCGATTCAGGTCTTTATCATTCGGAAAAGTTCAGCAATGATTCAGAAAGATTCAGACAGACATGTTTCAGTTTGATACCTATCTATCTGTCTGTCTGTCTGTCTGTCTGTCTGTCTGTCTGTCTATCTATCTATCTATCTATCTATCTATCTATCTGGCTAGCTATCTATCTATCTTTCCATATCTATCTATCCATCCATCCATTTGTCCTTCAATCTATATCCATTCATCGATCCATCCATCAATCTATCCATCCATCCATCCCCCTCTCTCTTTCTCTGTTCCATCCATCCATCCATCCATCCATCCATCCATCCATCCATCCATCCATCCATCCATCTCTCTATCTATCTATCTATCTATCTATCTATCTATCTATCTATCTATCTATCTATCTATCTATCTATCTATCTATCTATCTATCTTTCCATACTGATCTATCCATCCATTCATCCATCAATCTCCATATCCATCCATCCATCAACCTTTCCATCCATCCCCCCCCCTCTCTTTCTTGCTTATCTATCTATCTATCTATCTATCTATCTATCTATCTATCTATCTATCTATCTATCTATCTATCTATCTATCTATCTATCTATCTATCTATCTATCTATCTATCTATCTATCTATCTATCTATCTATCCACCCATCTTTCCATATTGATCTATCCATCCATTCATCCATCAATCTCCATATCCATCCATCCATCCATCAACCTATCCATCCATCCCCCTCTCTCTTTCTCTGTTCCATCCATCCATCCATCCATCCATCCATCCATCCACCCCTCTATCTATCTATCTATCTATCTATCTATCTATCTATCTATCTATCTATCTATCTATCTATCTATCTATCTATCTATCTATCTATCTATCTATCTATCTATCTATCTATCTATCTATCTATCTATCTATCTATCTATCTATCTATCTATCTATCTATCCATCCATCCATCCATCTATCTATCTATCTATCTATCTATCTATCTATCTATCTATCTATCTATCTATCTATCTATCCACCCATCTTTCCATATTGATCTATCCATCCATCCATCCATTCATCCATTAATCTCCTTATCCATCCATCCATCAATCCATCAACCTATCCATCCACCCCCCTCTCTTTCTTGCTTCTCTCTCTCTCTCTCTGTTCCATCCATCCATCCATCCATCCATCTATCCCTTCCTCCCTTAATCTCTCTCTCTCATTCTCTCTCTCTCTACCAACTTAAATAAACATTCTCATTCTGTACATTTACTTTAAAAATCAGACCCTAAAATAACCCCCAAAAGAAGTAGCCCATCTTGCCCCTTTACTGTTAGATATCATTTTCTCAACAAATCATGCAGTTTCATATTGATATAAGTAAATAAATATATAACATGCAACATTTTAATTTAATACTCATAGAAAAAAACACCCAATAAGTTTATATTGATAGTTTATTACTCAGGTAGGGAGCGCAGTGGCTCAGTGGTAGAGTGCTTGACTCAAGACTGAAGGGCCCCGGGTTAGAGCCTCGACAGCGTCACTGCGTTGTGGTCCTTGAGCAAGACACATTTATCCTAGCTTACTACTGGTTCAACCTAGGAAGACCTGTCCCTTTATAACTGAAATATTGTTGATGGGACGTAAAGAATCAAATCAATCAATCAATCAATTTATTACTCAGGAAAAAATCTTTTGCTGAATGATTCAGATAATAGACCCATACTAAATTTAGTAGAAACTAAAATCTGTATGCTTAATCAGATACCGTTCCAACTTTAAATATTGGTAGAAAATAATTCTGACTCATTCAGATATAATTCAGATAGATTCAGATGTTAAATATTGGTAGAAACTAAGTCTAAATCATTAAGATGTGATTCAGATGGATTCTGACTTTAAGGATTAGTAAACAATAAGTCTGAAACATTCAGATGTGTAATTCAGAAAGATTCAGACTTTGAAAAATGGTTACACTCATTCTGAATGATTCAGATGGAATTCAGATAGATTCAGAGTTGGAAAAATTGGTAGAATAAAGTTCTGAATGATTCAGATGTTATTCAGATAGATTCAGACTTTATTTTGTAATGTAGAGTGATTCAGACTTATTCAGTTGTCTGAATTCTTCTGATTCAACAATGGATCAATACTGAATTGGATTCATAAGATTTCAGAAATGATTTAGAATGATTCCAACTGATTCAGAAAGAATTAGAAATCATTTATTTGGATTCATATTGATTCAGACTGCATTCTATGGATTCAGATGAATCCAGCTTTGCTTCAGAAAGGTTCAAACTCATTCAGGACTGATTCAGAAATTAAGGATCATGAGGGGTGCCACATACTATACTGAGGGAAAAAAGTTTAGCAATTTACTTTGAAGATTCACAGTTTAGAAAAAATAAAACTTTTAATTTCATAGTGACAAAAATATATGTTGACAAACGTTCACGAGTACGATGACATTAACAGGTTGACATTTCACATTATGTAAAGTCTGGTTCTATGCCCCTTGTTAAAACAGCTTACCTGGCAATAGTTTGAATAGTTTTCGACTAAAATTGTCATATTTCTGTCCAATGTTTAGATCTAAAACCAAGAAAGTGAAAAACGGTTTAAAACTGAATGTTATGTTCACCCTTTTCGTACAGCTTTTAGTTGAAAATCGCATTTTTCCAAATTACCTCCCTTTCAATTGAATAACGTTTGAAATTAAAATGCTCAGCAGATCAAATCCTTACTATGAAGTCGGATTTTGTTTCTTTTGACCACTTGTGGGTAGCCATTAGGTCATTTTCAAACAACTGACATGTTTGCGAACCTGCCAATTAAAAAAATCTAATGCTTCGAAGATCACCTATGGGAAATCCAATTATAAATAATTGCTAAACTATTTTCCCTCAGTATATTTTCGGTCACTATGACCATTTGTGCAGACTTGCCTGAGGATTTGGTGCTGGCATATGCGATAAGTACAAAATCTTATGTGCTGGCTTACATCCTATCATATCAGATTTTTGATTAACCTGCAGTTGCAGTGGCATCATCCACATCAGTGAGCCCCCTTCCAGGTAACTGGCTGGCTGCACGCATAGCATCTCCAGGTGCTCCTTTCTTGAGTGTCAACTGTTGTGAGCTTCCACTCATGTCAGTCTTTCTCCCTCAGTTTCTTCCATGTTAGCTTGGGCCTCCCTGCCCCCCGCCTGCCCTCAATCTGTATATCACATGCTGTTCTGACTGCACCACTAGAACGCTCCACATGCCCAAACCAGCGAAGCCTTCTCTCTCTCAAATTGAGGTCAAGGTCCTCAAGCTCAAGCTTTGCCAGTAATTCGCTTGACCTTACCGTGGCCACATCCTGCAGGCTTGATACTGCAGATCTGTCTGATCATGGCCCTATCATTGCGCTGTAAGCGCTGTAGGTTCCTCTTGGTCAGTGTCCAAGTTTCACTGGCATGGAGCTCTGCGCGCAAGAGCTGTATACATGAATATTATCTGAGGTAGGGATCCCAAATTTGGTGTGTGGATACACCTTGGGGTTGTGGAGTGTGGCATACTGTCTTCGGGTCACTGTGACCTTGACCTCTGGCCTAAATTCTAGAAAATCATGTCTTTGGGGGCATTTCAATGTCACAAATTGTGACACATTTCTTGTTATCTTATTTTGTTTGGCTTGCATGTACAATCCGGTATTGTGTACATGTTCATTTGTATTTTTTTTAAGGCTAATATGGGCCTCAACGCGAGAAAACCTGTCTTCGGGGGGTTTACGAACAGCAAAGGCGCAGACCAGCCTGCGCATCCGCGCAGTCTGATCAGCGCCTTTGTTATTCCCTTGTTGAAATGTATCATATCTACACCTGCTACAAGCGAAATTTCCATTTTCTGGCTAGTCACTGTAGCTGAACAGACTGGTTTGAAACTTGCTTTGTCGGAAACCCCGAAGACAGGTTTTCTCGTGGCAAGGCCCATATAAGAATACTTGACCTTATTTATGCCTTATGGTTGAAGAAAATTATGTCTTTGTTTCTCATCAAAGAGATACTGTTATGAATTGATGGCATCAGATATATTTAATGATTGTAATTACCTGATGAAAAATGGCTTTGTAAACCCTTAAGGTTGTGCCTTTTAGTTTGTTTAGAAATGAAATTAAGGATGCAATGATTAAGAAAACAACAATTGATTAATAAAAGCATATGTTATGCTGATGAAATTTTGAAAATGATGAACATTAATTCCAGTCTGACTGCAAAAGAAAACTCAGAATTTTTGGCTGGTCTGACTGCAGTAGAAAACTTATGGAGATTTTGTCATTTTGACGGCAGTAGAAAGTTATGCAGGTTAGGCTCCGACTGGCTTTAATAGGAAAATGGAGTTGATAGGCTTGTCTGGCTGCAATAGAAAACTATATATAGTTTTGGTTGATCTGACTGCAATAAAAAAACTATGGAGTTTTGGCTCAGAGGCAAAAAAAAGTCTGATTTCCGAAAGCCCTACAGACCTACTCTAAAAAAAATTAAGACATCTGAGATTTTTTTTCTATTTTTAAGTTATTTTAAATAATTTTCATGCTTTTCCAATGGAAGAAATGTTTTTTTTTTTAAAAAATTGCCTAACATATAACTTACCCACCCTTAAGAATATAATCAGATGTTTCCGGAAACAATGAAGTTTTGGCTGGTCTGACTCAGACTGGCTGTTTTTTTTTTGTTTGTTTTGATTCTTTACGTCCCAGTCAACAATCTTTCAGTTACGTCATGACGTGACTCTTCCTGGGTTGAACTAGTACTAAGCCACGATTAATGTGTCTTGCTCAAGGACATAACGCAGTGACGCCGATGTTCAGACTGGCTGTAATAGAAAACTCAGAATTTTTGGCTGTCTATTGAGTTTTTGCTGATCTAACTGCAGGCAATAGAAAAACCATGGAGTTTGGTTGGTCTGTCTGCAATAGAAAACTATGGAATTTAGTTTGGTCTGTCACGACTGCAAAGAAAACTTTGGAATTTTGGGCTGGTCTCACCACAATAGAAAACTATGGAGTTTTGGCTGGTCTCACCACAATAGAATACTATGGAGTTTTGGCTGTCTAACTGCAATAGAAAACTATAGAGTTTTGGCTGTCTAACTGCAATAGAAAACTGTAGAGTTTTGGTTGCTCTGGCTGCAATAGAAAACTATAGAGTTTTGGTTGGTCTGGCTGCAATAGAAAACTATAGAGTTTTGGTTGGTCTGGCTGCAATAGAAAACTATAGAGTTTTGGTTAGTCTGGCTGCAATAGAAAACTATAGAGTTTTGGTTAGTCTGGCTGCAATAGAAAACTATAGAGTTTTGGTTGGTCTGGCTGCAATAGAAAACTATAGAGTTTTGGTTGGTCTGGCTGCAATAGAAAACTATAGAGTTTTGGCTGTCTAACTGCAATAGAAAACCATGGAGTTTTGGCTGGTCTCGATCACCACAATAGAAAACTATGGAGTTTTAGCTGGTCTAATTAATAACTGCAATGGAAATTAAGCTATGAGGTTTATGCCGCTCTGACTGCAATAGAAAACTATTAGATTACAGTAACTATGGAGCTTTGTCTGTCTGACTGCAACACTGGGTTAAAGCTTAAATTATCTTGGTCTTTATTGTTTGTTGGATTGTACATTTTCTAGGGACATAAGAATATGTCATAAATAAAACAACAGGAATGTACATTATTTGCATGACAAGACTGAAAATGTAATTTATTTTTAATGAGTCTGCTGACTGTTGGCCACAAAGGTGTATTTTGCAGGTATACACACATTAAATTTTCATGGGCCAGACTGTTCACACAGTTCCAATTTAGTTTTAAAGATGCTAAGGCCAGATTTTTTTATTAGTTGATTTACGGGATTTTTTTTTCAGATTTAGGTTCAGGGGGACGGAAAAAAAGCTCTGAAAATGACCAGTTAACTGGTCATTTTCAGAGCTTTTTTTTGTTTTTTTCATTTTCAGAGCTTTTTTGTTTTTTTAATATCTCCAAGTAGTAAAGTAAGCCAACAGTCTGTATTAAATATTTAAATCCTGCATAGGACAATCACTTTTAACAGTGTCACTCTCAAAAATACACAAACAGAACCTCAAAAATAGATTATTTTTTTCAACTAAACAAATAATATTTAGAGTCAGCGGATAACATAAAAAAAATAATTTTAGAATTTTTTTTTTTTTTTCTACTATCTGGAAAATTACGGTAGGAGGGTTCGTAAATCAACTAATAAAAAAATTCTGGCCTAAATAGGGCTTCTGTTTATCTTGGATTTGAATTGAAGCTTCATTCTCATTTATTGCAGGACCACTGAATCTTTATGTTTTATATTGATGTGCCAGTCATATGTCTTAAATAGTCTGGATTCGAAAAATTTGTACTCAATTTTTTCATCTCTTTTGGCCCACAAACTTTTATTGTATCTGCATTATTTCACATCCATATGCACTATGGCTCCCTTATGCAGACTTATCAGATAACATTTGATACCTCTATCAGTTAACATGATTGATAAATGTGGAAGTTAAGTCCAATGATCATATGATCATTTTCTTCTAATCTCCAAAACAAACTAATGAATGAAAGATTTCTTGAATTAGTTGTCCTGTTATCAAATTGAAACCTTTTCAAGACAAAAAGCTTCATGTGTAGGACATGATACCACAAGTCCAAATTGTTTGAAAAGATTATTAACGGATGACAAAAGGAGGAAAGGGGGGAGGTTAAGTTCTGCTAATCTCCAAAACAAGGATGTCAGATAATATCAATCGAAACCTCTTCAAGAAAATGTTAAAAAAAAAATTATATGCAGATATTTGCAGACAACAAGTCACCACTGGCAGGGGAAAGACTTAACCCTTAAACCTTTACCCCATATGCTATATTTAGAACATTGCATAATTTTCTATAAATAATTCAAATTTTCAAATATTTTCCAAAAAATATTTTTTTTACATTTCAATATTTTTGAAAATATTATGCAAAATGGAACTAAGGAAAATCTTACATTTTAAAGGCATCCAAAGGCGCTTGCGTGGAGTAAAGGGTTAACCCATTTATGCCTAATGGAATTTCCCTCTCTTATCAATTGGACCTGCCCATTTCCCTTTTAAGGGTTGATGGGTGGTATTTTTCATTTTTATTAAAATTTTAATAGAACATTCTGTTACAGCAAACAGTGGAGACTGATCAGATGCCACATTCTGCGGCCTCTGATCTGGATCTGCACTGTTTGCTTATGTCCCACAAAAAGGATGCTAGGCTTATATGGGTTAAAATTGCCTTTTTTCAGGGTTATTTCTCATGCTTTTTATCGTCTGTTGTTTTTTTTCAAAATCAACTTTTTCGAAAAATTCTTTCAGGAATACCATCAGAGTGTCAAACAGTTTGGATGGACAAAATGTCGGGCCTGATCTGGGTCCAAACTGTTTGCAGAAGTTATCAGCAGAGAAGAAAAGGTCTTTTAACTTGATAGAGCTCAAGTTAATATTGATCTATAGAAGATCAACCCACTATTAATAATGTATCATTGGGAAACAAACAATTAAATTACTCTTATCTGTCAATCATATCTGTTGAAACATCATGACATATCGTCAGTTGATCACATTAGATTTTGAAGGACACTACAACCAGTGTAGACCTTCATCAAAGGGCTGACATAAATGCTACTATTCATATTATGGTGTCTTTAGGTCTCCGCTCAGGTAGAGCATATATAGACTGGGGATCAAAGGTTTCTCCGCCGGCAGAGTCACTGTGTTGTGTCCTTGAGCAAGACACTTTATCCTCTGCTTAGTTCTGGTTCAACCCAGGAAGACCTGCAAGTGCGGATCCAGAGGGGGGGACAGGGGGTCTGGACCCCCCCTGGAAAATCACAAGTTTTCTATAGGGAATAAGCAATTGGACCCCCCCTGGAAAAAGTTGGACCCCGTGAAAAATGTTGGACCCCCTCTGGAACCTTGAAAAATGATAGATTTCTTTGAAATTGACCATTTGACTTCTGTAAAATAAGCTGAGGACTAAAAAAAAACAAAAAAAAAAACGTCAGAGCTATTTTTTGTCAGGCTGACTTGGACCCCCCCCCCCCCCCCCCTGACGAAAATTCCTGGATCCGCGCATGACCCGAAATGATTGAAAAATTGTTGACTGGGATGTAAAGAATCAAAACAAACAAACAAAACTTGGTATATATGTTTTAATCATTTACCTAATTGCCCTCCAAGTGACCAAAAAAGATTATTATTTTTTGTTTAGTTTGATTCTTTATGTCCCAGTCAACAATTTTTCAGTCATGTCGGGATGAGTCTTCCTGAGTTGAACCTGTACTAAGCAGCGGCTAAAGTGTATAACTGCTCAAGGACACAAAACAGCAACTCCACCGGCAGTGAGGCTTGAACCAGCAACCTTTTGATCTCCAGTCTAAAGCTCTGTCAACTGAGCCATTGCGCTTCCTCCAAAAAAGATTAAAAGTACACACATTTTTGTTCAGAAAATTGTATAAAGACATAGGTTGGATGTAATTTTTAAGATAGAATCTATTTTCAAGTTGATACATCTTTGTTATCAATGAATAATTTGCTGAAGAAACCTGCCATGGCAAACCAGACTGCTTTGGCTATTTTGCTTTCACATACTTTCCCTTTCAGAGTATTATGGATCAGACACTTAATCCATTTGGTGTCTGGCAGTAAATCTGTTTGATTCCTTGGTATATAGGCTATGTGATTTTTAATTTGGCATTTCCTGGATTTTGAACAAATGGCTGTGACAGTTGAAGATTTGATTTCAACAGAAGAATTCAATTTCAATGCCAACTATACCCAACAAAAAAAGAAACTCAAACAGTATAACTTTTCAATTTATCAAAAAGACAACAAGTGGTTGGACAAATTTGTTTACATAAATAGAAAGGTATTGCTACTGGTAACCATGTAATCCAGTACCACCTGTAACATGTGGGTAGATTGGGCTCATTAACCCGTGTAGGAGTTTTCTCTAGGTCTTCACACAAAACAAGAAAGTGGCAGCTTTGCCTGAAACCAGCCTGTCACAACCTGGGTGACAGTACCTTCACAGCGTAAGTCAACAGACTGACTTCCCGGTGTGGTGGCAGTGGTCCAGTGGAAGAGCACAACTAATTCATGGTTCTAACGCTGGAGCACACTCCCCAAGTCAGTAGGGTACAGACGGAGCTCTTGGACTGCCAAAAGTGTCTGAGTTGGTGAAAGGAAGGGCATTGATTAGTCGAAAAATCCATTGAAACTGTATGCATTTGAATATATGCATGAAAACATGCAGGGGCAATCCCTACAAATGCATTTTGTTGATTTTATAACAATTTGAATTTGAACTGAACAAGAATATCTACTGTATTAGTCCCAGGGTATTAGTACTTACATATCTTTTTTTGTTTGGTATATATGCATTTTAAAACCTAAAAGAAAGCTTAGAATAGTCTTGATTCACAAAAAGACTCTATATTTGTGCTAAGTAAATCAAATGTTATTGAAATAAGAATCACAGCCAGTTGAATTGCAATTGATATCATGTGGCTGTCTCCAAATGGAAAATCAGAGAGATTGATTTACTGTAAACCCCTCCATTACTTTTGTTTTATTTGTTGAGTTAAGTAAATAAATTGACATCCAAGAATAAATAAGTTCCGTTATCCTGCCGAACAAACCAATCTACCACTGCATCTCACTCAGTTTTAAACCAAACAAGATACTGATTGATATTCATGTATTCCTATTCGTGGACTTAATACCAAACAGTGTAGCACCAGATCAGCCGGCTTCTTCAGAAGCCGGCTGATTGGTGCTGCACTGCTTGGTGAGGCCAGATCAATTTTGGCGCCACACGGTAAGTCAATAAGGAAGATAAAAGATAGCCTGGTAGATCAATTACTTAAGGGTATTGTCTCCTGTCCTCTGTTGGAAGTGGCAATATTTATTTGGATTTACGGCGCCGTAACTGAAACTTCATGAAGTCTTTGTCTTTGTGCTGCTCTAAGTTGATGATTTTATGGATAAAATTTCAAAGTAGGAGGTGAGGTCTAATCTAAGACTTGAAACTGGCAGTACACAGAAGCAAGCAGCATTTGTGAAAAGTTTAACCCTTTATGTTCTAATGGATTCTTCCTTCTGATTTGATACAATGAACTTGGGATGTCCATTGTATATATTGAGGGGTCAAAAGTTATAATTTAACCAAGTAAAATTGTAATTCTTTCCCTGAAGATCGTTTTTGTCGTAGCAAAAATGTAGACCCTGATGAAATGCTGCATCAAATGCAGCATTTTATCTGGGTCTTCACTATTTGCTAAAGTACTCATTTAGGAGTCACAAAAGGTTAAACTGTTTGTTTGAAACAGGTTTGTTTTAAACCCAATCATGGTTTATAGCTATGGTTTCCTCTTTAATTGCACAACGATGGGTCAGGCCTCAGACTCTATGACGGCTCTGACGTAAAGCTTTAATCGGTGGGTTGGTGCCTGATGCTTATCTGTAGCTGGACCCACTGTGGCTCAACTTGAGGTTTTCTTTTGCTCTGACTATCTCTGAGTCATGAGCCCTTTTCTTTGTTTCATCATGGTGTGTTAATTTGATTACAGTGTTTCCCCATGATGATACATTGCATTAGTTAGATGGCCTCCATGCGAGCTGAACATGTCTTGTACTTAACAACAGCAGAATCTAGGGCGAAGATTTGGTACCTGTAAAATGCATTTACCCCCCCCCCCCCCTATGGCTTAGGCCGCTGTCCGTTCTGAGGCGATGGTTCTGTCTCCCATTGTGGGGGTCTGTAATGTTCTATGTTTAGTTGTGCGTTACTTTGTGTCCACTCTAGCATTGCAATCATCTTGATGGGGAAGAGAGAGCTGGTTGCTTTGCTTGGTTTGTCTTCCTGGTGTCTCGTAATGGTTGAGCGGCTCTTCCTCACAGTGCCATGGGGTTGTCTGCGGTTTGTGATTGTGGTATTTCCTGATCATACTCACTTACTATTTTTGGTAATGGAATTGCAAAACTTATGTTATAACTCAGATGGATAAGAAATTTTTCACAATTTTACGCTCAAAAATTTTGTTTATCTCAAGCTATGATATAGATTGTTCCTGAAGTTGGACGCCTCAAGTCAGTATTATTTAAAATAATCCATGCAACCCTTGCCAAGAGATTCAGAAGGCCAGTATGTTAATTCCACACTTGTATCATACTAAGGACGGATGTGTTAACGGTGAAATTCTGAATAATTCTGATTTATTGCTGTTTTTTTATTCCATTGAAATCATAATGGTATCATATGTCTGGAACATCGATCCAGTAAAAAAGCTTTATTACTTTTCCTTCTTTGAGTGGTCAAGAGTTTTTCATGCTTCCCCAAATAAAATTATTTAGGCCAGTCTGTGAAATGATACTTATCGTATCATATTAAAAGTCACATTTTTCATGATTTTTTGTGCCTGCTGATTATTTTTTTCAAAATTAACTTTTAAGAAATTGTTTCAGGAATACCACCAGAGTGTTCAACAGTTTGAATCCAGATCAAGCCCGATATTGGGAAGATTATCAGCAGACGACACTAGCAGGCGAAGAGTTAATGGTCTAACAAAAGCTTGATGATTAGTACTTGAGAAGTAATAAAATGGGCATCCACACGAGAAAACCTGTTTTCGGGGTTTGCCAACAACAATGGCGCAGACCAGCCTGCGCATCCCAGCAGACTGATCAGCACCGTTGTTATAAGCTCTATGGAAAGTATCATATCTAAACTTGCTACCAGCGAAATTTCAAATTTCTAACTAGTCTCTGTAGCTGAGGAATAAGTCTGACTGGTTTGAGTCTCGCTTTGTTGAGAACGCTGAAGACCGGTTTTGTCACGTCAAGGCCTAAATAATCAATGGCATTTGAAACCAAAAAATTTGAGCCGCGACATGAGATTTCCAACAATGTGGTATGTGGGACCAGCAAAGCCTCAGATCAGCCTGCACATATGCGCAGTCTGATCAGAGCCTTTGCTTGTATCTTGAATATTCTATGAGTGTTAAGCTGCTGACTGAACATGATTTAGAGTTTCTAAGCTTAAAAGGTGACTGCACAGGCTCGTCTGAGTCCACACTTGTCAAAATACCACATTGTTGGAAATCACATGTCGCGGCTCAAATATATCCAGCACTAGTTGGATCAGTTTTCTCCCATTTCATATTGGAAAACAATTTTATATAAAAAAAATCAACAAAAAACTATTTCCCTCTGTCTGGGTGATATGTTGGAATATAATGGCATTCAATATGCTACAAAGAATACTGAATAAGTGATAATACTATTTGAATATTAATCAGAAGTATTAAACAGAAACTGTGATTGTTAATGCACAACAATTGAGCCATGTCGCAAAAAAGTTTGTAAAGGGTGAGGTTGGCGCCGTTAAACCGGTTTAAGCCCTCCAGTAAAATATTTTACTGACCGTTCCGAGGCGTTACTTCTTTTGTGGATATTTTATGTTTTTGTTCTGTCTTGTGTTTGCTATGTCTTTGTGTACGTCTGTTTATATGTGCTTTGTGGTCACCTGCTGGGAAAGGGCTGACCTCTTGGCTCTCGTTTGTGGTGTCTTACTGTGAGTTTGTCACTTTCCCATTGGTATCCTGGGTCAGGTGTGGTACTTGATTGTATCGATTCCTGATCTTTGCACCCTTACTTACTTTGTGACCCGGTCTGACTTAACCAGCCTGCTTAGCATCAAAGTGTTGTAGAATTAATATTGGATTTAAACTCTTTGCTTGCTAGCGGCGACTTTTGTTGTCTTCTGATAACCTGTGCAAAACAGTTTGGACCCAAATCAGAAGCAACAGAACATAGATCCAGATCTGGATCCAAACAGTTTGACACTCTGATAGTGTTCCTGAAAGAATGTTTTGAAATATTTAATTTTGAAACAAGTCAGCAGACAACAACAAAAGCATGAAAAATTACCCAGCATGCAGCGAGTTAAACAAGTGTATAGCTATTATATTTTCTAGATTGGAAACAACAAATGTGTTGATCAGCCTACATAGCTGTGCATACTGATGCTGAGCTGCAAATTTTTATTAGTATGCATGTGGCATAAAGTTCTCTTATGGTGTGTCTCAAATATGATTGAGTTCCAGTTGTTTATTGTATTCATTGTTGCTGTGGTGGAATTGTATTTAAAATCAGTTTTCCATCTCCAAACTCTTAAAACTGCATAGCACAGCAAGCTTTTGTGATTGTTGGATGTTTGCTGTCTGTCTGTTGTGTGTCTGTTGGTCCATCAAAAATCAATTCAGAGGATCTCTACAAAACCACTGGATGGAAGTCCAGCAAATTTACTTTATGTACTGGAATGATTCTTTCAAAGTTGTTCAAAGAGCTCCATGACATTTGAAAGGTTTTCTGCTCCAGTCACAGCTTTTGTTATCTGCTCTCTCATCTGCTTATATTCTTAGGTAGCCAATATTGCAAACAATATGGACCCAGGTCAGACTCAGGGTCCATATTTTTTACTTCCTCGAGAAAATCTTATCTGAAGTGCACTTGAATACAATGGCATAGCCAGAACGCTGAAACAATCACGCACATCAAAGACTACTGGATCAAGCAGCGATTCTCTTCAATTGTGTCCCTTATTGAAATGGGAACTTCTCTTATAGAGAAGAATTTGCTACCAGAGGGAGCGAATTCTTTCCTATAAGAGAAGTTCCTTATGGTATGGAAAATCACTTTTACCACATTAGGTGACCTCCCTTGTATGTGACTATTTTTTTTATTAAGCATTGGTGTAACTGAGTAATGGGAGCTACACCAATGGAATATATGCAACAGATTCTTAATAGTAGACATTTTTCAGGACAAAATAGTTTCAGGATAAGGGTTAAAAACTTATTGTCAAAAACTACTGCAAGACAATTGACACAGCTTCCTTTTAGCAGCTTAATTACTCTCTTTTAGTATGTTATTTGCTGTTTTATAGTTGATTTTATTATTCAATTATTGGGTTAAATTGCCAAAGGAGCTACCATAGCACAGATTGAGCTTGATGTTCAGTAATGCAACATTACATTTTAAGTTGAATTTTCTCAATCATTTTGTTGCACCATTTAAGTTAAGATGATACAATATGCTATTTTTTTAAAGCAATTTAGATTTTTTGATAGGCAGTAACATTAAATTTGATCTATAATGGTTTAAATGACATGCTTTTAAAACATAAATTCATTCATCCCTGTTATTGTCAAATTTGCATTGAAATTTGTGTCTACTTGATATTGCGTTAAAAAGTTTGTAATTATATATAAATCATCAAATATCGCCATACAATTCCTGGCAATAAACATTAAACCAAATCAATAGTATATCCATATTTTAGTGAAAACTGAAATTTTGAAATTGATGCATTCAACAGCCTGGAGTTATTCTGATCCAAGGTTGATTTCTAGGTGTGGACCTAATCAATAACTCTTCCTCCTAGCATCGGATAAGATTAGAAATCAGTTTTTTTTGCGCAAAAACACCAGCATATATTGTGGGAATTCATTGGAATCACTCATCTGTTTGTGATTCCGTTGAGTACCACACAGATATTTTTGGTTATATTATAATAATTAATAAATCATCGAAAACTTTTGTCTCCCGTAATCGCCTTTTCTGAAACCAAGCTGTATCATGTAGTCCCAGATAAGGGCCGTAACCACATCACTTATTATCTTATTTCTCTATGGAAACATAAGTTGTGGGTACTCAATGGAAGCGTCTCATCGAGACGCTTCCATTGAGTACCACAACTTCTGTTTTCGACGAAAATTCATGAAAATATCACAATTTTTGGGTTGAAAATAAATGCCTTATCGGGACTATGGGTGTTGCGTTGTCTTCTTAGCATCAGCATCTCTTTATTTGTTGGAGAGATAGCAGTTTATTGTGATTCAGTGCTAACACCTGTGCCAGTTTACCTGTGTTCATAGATGGTATTGATTTTACGTTTTTTTCTTTGTTTGGAAAATAAGGTAATATTTGTGGAAATTGATTACTTTCTTGTCGGAGGCTGTCGGCTGGTGTGTAATTTGTGGAGGTAATAAAATACCTTCACTGTTATATCATTGTTATGTCACATGGCCATTTTGAAATTATATTGTTTGTGATTGTTGTATATTTGTTATAAAATAGTGAGTGATTCATCGAGAGGATTTTTTTCTGTCTGTGATTATTAAATAAGAATAAAGATGATGATGTGAGTATGCATGTATTTTATAAATTAATCTGTATGAAAATTAGATGTGGAACGTAGGATAGATGTTCTAAAATTTCAAATACTAAAAAAAAGCCTTGACAAACAGTGCAGACCCAGATCAGACGGCTTCCTGATCAGGGTCTTCTGTGTTTGCTATTCTGACAAGCATTTTGTGAATTCCAGTCCTCATACACGGCCTCCAATCTCGGCCTCCTTCTCCAAAAAGAGCAGAGCGTAAAGTGAGGCGAAGGCCCTTCCGGGAAGCAGGCAGTGGGCAAAACAATGGAACACGGTAAGTTGTGTTGACACATTTTCAATCATAAGTAAATTTTCAGCGCAAAACTCGAAAATCTAAGAATGCTATGCTTCGGGCAATTGTTCAAGCTATCCGTAGAGCATGCTGTTTGCACATTTGAACTTAGTTTGTAAGCGTGAGAGTTTTTCTCCCGTTGCACAGTTGTCCAAGAAACGGTGGTTCCCGCATGGTTTTGCCTTCTAACCAAACGTATAGTAGCGTTTGGACCCTTATTCATACTACCGAGGCCCCTCCACACCCATGTTGTCCCAAATGCAATTTTTCGAGATATTTCAATGATAATTGAGTGATTTAGAGCCAAATTTCTTTAGGAGCAGGAGGCGAAGGGCAGGAGAAGCAGGCTGGGAGAGGAGAAGCAGGCGGCGATGAAATCAAAATTTGCATTGATTTTGCTTATTTTTAATAATATACTTATCCAATCTATATCAAACTTGCATGTATGAATATTTCAAAACATTTAAATAAATCGAAATTACTTCGCTTTAAATGCCACCACCAACGTTCACTTTTTTCTCATTGGAATCATGTAATGCTCACAGATTAGTGATACTTGTGAATTTCTCCCTAAGTTCTTGGGAAAAGGATTATCAAAAATCTCAGACTGGGTCGAACCTCTGTTTTATACCCACCCACCCTCAAGCTTTGATTAAGAGCAACAATTACTGATGGTGCGAAAGACTTAGACGCAGAAAAAAAAGGAATTCAAACCAAGTGTTCCTTGAAATTTGAACATCGGGGCGCCCCACTGACCGTTCTACGAGACTCCTACGCCTATAAATCATAAATAGATAGTCCAAATTGACAGACTCTTACTTAAATCAACATAATTATTAAATATTTAAACACATCTTTTTACCGATGGGGGCCTATAAACCCATTCTTGCCGACTCTTGACGTTTATATAAAAACAGCATTTGGTTTGTCACTTACTTATCTCATTTTTATAAACCCATTTTGTCCTGGTGACGCATTCAGTCTTCTTTGAGATTTTCGCTATCAAAAAACGTTGACAGCTGTATGTTTTTTTTTCCGCAAATAAATGTTTATAAGATATACAAAATGTCTTCCGAATATTCATATATAAATGAGTTATTCTCAATAATGTTTACCAACTATTACGTCCCTACAAAGTTGCGTTAAATGTTTGCCCTGTTGGCTGCTTTATCGATTGCATGATTAAGATGCGGCTTAAAATATTTGTGTGTGTGTATGTGTAACTCTTACCCGGACGACAGTGGCGCACTTCGAATCGAACTATAGTTCGTACTATAGTGGCTAAAGTTTGATTCGAAAATCGAAATTGTATAGGCCGATTTGGTTATGGGCCAAAATTGACATGGGCCGAAATTGTTATGGGCCGAAATGTCCAGCGACCGATTGGTAAAGTATATTATTAAAAATAAGCAAAATCAATGCAAATTTTGATTTCATCGCCGCCTGCTTCTCCTCTCCCAGCCTGCTTCTCCTGCCCTTCGCCTCCTGCTCCTAAAGAAATTTGGCTCTAAATCACTCAATTATCATTGAAATATCTCGAAAAATTGCATTTGGGACAACATGGGTGTGGAGGGGCCTCGGTAGTATGAATAAGGGTCCAAACGCTACTATACGTTTGGTTAGAAGGCAAAACCATGCGGGAACCACCGTTTCTTGGACAACTGTGCAACGGGAGAAAAACTCTCACGCTTACAAACTAAGTTCAAATGTGCAAACAGCATGCTCTACGGATAGCTTGAACAATTGCCCGAAGCATAGCATTCTTAGATTTTCGAGTTTTGCGCTGAAAATTTACTTATGATTGAAAATGTGTCAACACAACTTACCGTGTTCCATTGTTTTGCCCACTGCCTGCTTCCCGGAAGGGCCTTCGCCTCACTTTACGCTCTGCTCTTTTTGGAGAAGGAGGCCGAGATTGGAGGCCGTGTCATAACCATTTAGATTTTAATTGAGAACAGAAAGAGGAAATTGTTTATAAACATTTACCATAGCCAATAATTTGTCCTGACCATGTGATAAAAATTACCGTCTTCGGGGGTTTGCGAACAACAAAGGCGCAGACCAGCCTGCGCATCTGCGCAGACTGATCAGCGCCTTTGTTATTCGCTTTTTGGAAAGTGTCATATGTAAACTTGGCACAGGTGAAATTTCAATTTTCAAAATAGTCTGTGTAGCTGAGGAGACTGGTTCGAGTCTGGCGTTCTCAGAAACTCCGAAGACAGGTTTTCTCGAGACAATGTCCATATAGTAGACAGTTACAATAACAAATAGTGTGGACCCAGAGGAGAGCTGCTTAATGTGGCATCTATGTAATTGTCAATGACTCTACTCTCTTTGCAAAGATTAAACAATCTTTAAAATGGTGTCCTGTGATCCTTTAAAATGCATAACTTTATTGTAACCAGATTTTAGATGGATGAGTTATTCAAGAAAATATAAACACATTTATTAATGGTCGAATGAAAATGATTAGCTCACCTGAATATTAACACATTTATTAATAGTTTAGAACTAGTTATTGAATGAAAATTATTAGCTCACCTGAGGTGAGCTTGTAGTATACGAATGACTCCTCAGTCCATCCTTCATTCTTCCATCAACATTTTCAAATGCACTTTCTTCTGAAACCCCCAGGCAACTTAAACTAAATTTAAATTTCATATGGAGATTCCATAGTATGCGGGAGTAAAGTTTGTTCAAATGGTCATGGTCACATGACCAAGATGGCTACCACACCCTTATATGGTAAAAATCCGTATAAAAATCTTCTTCTACAGAACCCTTGGTACATTACATGGTAATTATATAGCGTTGGAAATGTGGGGCCTACCAAGTTTGTACAAATGATGATCCTAGGTTGCCCTTGACCTACTTAATATCACTGTCAAGTTTGCTTCCTGATGCTTTTAATGCATGCAGATGTCGTGCCAGAATTTCAGTCATGTGCTAAGCTCAAATAAAATTGTGAAGAATTTTTTATCCTTAAGATGGACAACTGAAGGTACACTCATTATGTTTTGGATAATTTAGCCTATGTGTACCGAGTATATCTTAAAAACATTTGCTGTTGCAAAATTCAGAGTCTGAAACTCAACTTCGCTAATCAAGGTGAATAAAATTTATCTTGCATAAAATGTAATATGATTCTTTTTCAAACAGATTTCTAAAGCTGATAAAAGCAGGAATTTCTCTTTCAAAGCACCAGAATCCGTACATGGAATTTTTTCTATGGCTTTCTTCAGCAAATTGATATCTATTATAATTTAATATAATTTGTTGCTAGGTAGTGTATAGTATATGGTTTCAAGCCCAACATCTAAGTTATTGATCATACCAGTTGATATGAATCTCTTCGTGATCATCCAATAAAGCATGCCATGGGAAATCATAAATACCTACGTACTGTGCATGTGAAGATCTAGATTAGACAGTGCAGATCATAGCAGTTGCAAAATCTGTTCAGGTTTTTATTTAAAAAATTTGAATACACTGATTTTGCAGCCTGTGATGAATGCCATGCTGATATTAATAGAACATGAGGAAACCAACATGTTCTGAAGGGATTTTGATTGATACTTTCTCTTATTCTCCATGAAAACATATGTTGTGAGTGCTAATTGGAATTGCCTTGAGGCAATTCCAATTAACACTCACTACATATATTTGTATCAATATCACTGCAATATAACTGAATTCTCCCGAAGTTTTCTTTGATAATCTGTGCCGCTAAAGGTAATTTTCTTTCAGCGCGTGTCTCGATATTGTCAATCTGTGTAATGTAGATCAAGGCGTGGTTCTTGAATGGGGAATACTGGCACATCTGTTTTATCATTGATATATTGTGTTTCAGGAATATTAGATTTTCATATACTAGTATTATATAATAGTTGTGTATGTGATTATTATATTCTATTAAAATTAATGTATATTTACATCAATTTTTTAATTATTGTGTTATGAAATTTCAGAATTAATTAACCTAAAGATTTTAACAGAGAAAAAAGCAGGATCAAGCAACACTTTTTTTGCTATTTGCATGCTGGGGAAATTTAAATTTTCATATTTTTTAAAATTGTCATTTGCTTTTTTTCTTCAAAATTACCTTTTTCAACAGATTCTCTCAGGAATACCATCAGAGTGTCAAACAGCTGTAGGGATCCAGATCCGTCAGGTCTGATCTGTGTCTAAGCTGTTTGCAAAGGTGAGCAGATGATACCAGCTCAACAGTTGGATACTGTACCAATCAATCTGAACTGCCTTGCCCAATTCCATGGAATTAGACCTCAGATGTACATCGAGGATCCACTTTGATAACATGACGCTGACGCTACATAACGTGACACTGATGTCACAGAAACCATGCCAATACAATAGCAAGTTTGATTGCTGCAAAACAAACAGTTACAACATTCCACAAGATGCTAAAAATGAAGTTTAGGTTTTTTCAATAAAATATCGCTATAGCGATATTTTATTGAAAAAATATAACCTTCTTATATTCTGTTGACAGAATAATGGATTTAGCAGAGCTGAACTCACATGCTACAGAACTAATTTTCCATACGCCAATTCTGGCTAACAAAATGGAGCTTATTCGTACATAATACTACGCGTAATGCGCCTTGTGTACACCAGAGGCTTGATTCGATTCTCAAATTGTGCCGGACTTTCCTGATTGTGTACCAATAGGTAAATGGATTCTACTTAGAAATTAGACTTGTGGTGTTTTGTTTGATTTGATTCTTTACGTCCCATCAACAATCTTTCAGTTTAACAGGGACAGGTCTTCCTGGGTTGAACCGGTACTAAGCTAGGATAAATGTGTCTTGCTCAAGGACCTCAACGCACCCATGTCGGTGAGGCTCGAACCTGTGGCCCTCAGGTTCGAATCAAGCACTCTACCACAGAGCCACTGTGTGGTAGTTTTGTGATTTTTCATCGTTGTAACTTTTTATTATATATTTTTCAGGTTGATGTACTGATGTGGTAATAGACTGGTCTTCCAGCAGAATGTGCTCAACTCAACTACACGTCTTTCTTCTCCTCACCGTCTCTGTCTCATTAGGTAAGCCTTTTTAAAACCATTTAAGACCAATGATTGAATGTAATCTCCCAACCAATTGATATGTTACAATTGAGCCGTGACAGGAAATTTCCAACAATGTGGTATGTGCGACCAGCAAAACCTCAGATCAGCCTGCACATACGCGCAGTCTGATAAGAGACTTTGCTAGTCGCTTGAATATTCTATGACTGTTAAGCTACTGACCGAACATCATTTGGAGTTTCTTAGCTTAAAAGGAGGCTGCACATGCTTATCCAAGTCTACACTTGTCAAAATGCCACATTGTTGGAAATCACATGCCATGGCTCAATTAAAGTGTTGATCATCCATTATATGGTTAAGAGGCCAAAGATTAAAATTACCATAAGATTAAACTGGCATCTTAAATGTTTTACGTCTAGGCTGCAGGTTAAAATTGTCCACAATGTACAGAAATTGAAATTTTAAATTTTTATGAGAGTCAGTGGTAGATTGCTAGATGAGATCGGAGGGTCACTGGTTTGAGACTGACACCAGAGACACTGTGTTGTGTTCTTGGGCAAGACACTTTAACCTCTGCTTAATACTCAGTTTATCCCAGGAAATGTCCAACAATAATTGAAAAATTGTAGACTGGTATGTAAAGCATCAAATCAAACAATTTTTTTTTATGAGTTTGACAGTTTCACTTATTTTACCCTTTGTATTGTAAATCAATTCTATCTAGAAGAGAAGTTTGATACAAAATTATTTTTGGATCCATTAAATTTTTTTTGGCCGTTCACTTGTTGGAATTTGAAAATGATGTATTTAGGTGCCTGATGATTTTAAGCTCACCTGAGCCGAAGGCTCATTGGTAAGCTAATAGTATACCAATGACTCAGTCGTCGTCGTCTGTCAACATTTTCAAACATCTTCTCCTCTGAAACTACTGGGCCAATTGAACTCATATTTCATATGGAGACTCCTTAGGATAGGGGAACGAAAGCTTGTTCAAATTGTTCTTGGCACACGACTAAGATGGCCGCCACGCCCATATATGGTAAATACACTTTAAAATTCTTCTTCTCCAGAACCAGAAGGCTGATGACCTATGGACTTGGTATGTAGCATTGGGGATGTGGGGCCTACCAAGTTTGCTCAAATGATGATCCTAGGTTGACCTTGACCTACTTAATGTCAAGGTCAAATTTGCATCCTAATGCAATTAAATCGGAATTTTTTGGAAAAGATTATTTTTTGAATACTGTTGAAGCCCAAGTCATTATTCTTACTTGATATGTTAAAAACCTAATGAGACAGTGGCTATAAATAAGTTCAAAAGGTCAAGGCTTACCTTTAAAATTTCAGCCAAGGTGGCTCATATTGGAGTCCCATCATTATATTAAAACATAGTTTTCTCCGAAACCACGTGGCCAATTGAACTCAAATTTCATAAGGGGACTCCTTATGATAGGTTAGCCAAAATTTATGCAAATTGTTTTGGTCACATGACCAAGATGGCCACCACGTTCTTATATGTTAATAATCCTTTAAAATCTTTTTTTCTAGAACCAGAAGGCTGATGACCTTGGGAGTTGGTAATTGGGATGTGTGCTCTACCAAGTTTGCACAAATGATTATTCTGGGTTGACCTTGACCTACTTTACGGCAAGGTCAAATTTGATTCCTAATGCATTTATATTGGAAAAATCTTGAAATGTTAATTTTTCATAAACTTTTTAAGCCTAAATCATAATGCTTGAGAGAAATGTTTAACATAATGAAACAATGGTTTTATATAAGTACCAAATGTCAAGCTGACATGTGACCTTTTATCCAAGGTCGATCATTTGGACTGCCACCTAAGTATCTAAACATCTTTTTCTCAGAAATCACTTGGCTGTTTAAACTCAACTTTCATATGGAGTATTCTATTGATTGTTATAGGTCATTTGACCAAAATGGCTGCAACCCCCATATATGGTAAAACAAAATATGTTTTAAGTGATAAACCTAAGTTGACCTTGACCTATTTTAACATTATTAAGGAGATCAGGTGAGCCCTTCAGGACCTTCAGGTCCTCTAGTTTTTTTTATCTGATCCTATTGAGATGTCATATTTTGTGGCGTCTCATTTGGGTCTACACACTTTGTCAGTATAGTTATAAAGTGTTTTTTTTAACTCTGTATACAAAAGGGCATAAAAGCAGCTTTTCCAGTGAGGCATATCTTTAACCAACCCAGCAACTCCATCTTTTTTCTTACTCTAACACAGAAAGTGCTAAAAGCTGTTCAATAATGGCATCTGTCACTTAGTTCACTGCTCAATTGTCTATGATTAATTCTAGTTTGCAGTTTCATGACCAAGTTACTGCATAATTTTGACATAAACCATGTGAGCCTTATTAAATATTCATAAAGCTTCCTTTAGCAGATTGCCCCAGCTAGCTGAATAACTTCAAGTATCTCTTTGCCTACTGGGTAATTTTGCATGCTTTTTCGTCGTCTTCTGATTTTTTTAAAAATCAACTTTTTCGAAAAATTCTTTCAGAAGTACCATCAGAGTGTCAAGCAGTTAGGATCCAGACCAGGCCCGGCATTTTGTTGGGCCTGATCTGGGTCCAAACTGTTTGCCAAGGTTATCAACAGACAACACTGGAAGGCAAAGAGGTATGAAATATTCACAAGGTGCTGACCTCCCTAATCATAAAATCACTACTTAAAGAATGCAGTGCCATATGCCTAGAGCATAATGCACCAATGAGGTCCCCAAAGGCTTGGGATTGAGTGTGAACTTTGATGGGCCTTCAAGGATAGGGATTTTAATACAGCATAGCCTTGAAAGTATGACCAAATTGAAGAGCTGGGTATGACCTTTGTGAATTGCATGAGTTGAGCCTTTGTATACTCAGGTGAATCTTAAATGAGTACTTTGGCAAATTGTGAAGACCAAGATGAAATGCAGCACATTGCAGAAATTCATCAGGGTCTGCAGACGAAAATGATCTTCAGAGAAAAAAATACAATTTTATTTGGAAATTTTAACTCGTGACCCCTCAATATAGCATATACGAATTATTGGACCATCCCAAGTTTATTGTATTAAACCAGATTAGTACGTAAAGGTTTTGACCAAAAAGTCCACTATCAAACTATAAATATGGGCCACCAGCACATGAAATTTTGATCAGCTTCGAGTCTAACTTTTACCAGGTTCCAAACACCAAAGACATGTTTTGTTTCTTATTATCTTTATTCCCAAATCAGCCATTAACCCTTAAAGCGGCAAGAAAAAAATGCATCTGAAAGTGTTGTCTGCTGAAGTCGTCTGCTTCAAATAATTGCCTAACATTACTGACGATTTAAGTATTGAAGCAAACAGCGTGGACCCAGAACAGACTGCGCAGTCGGATCTAGGTCCACACTGTTTGCCATAGAGGCTTCTTAACCCTTAAAGCACCAATCACAACTGCAGCAGACGACAAATTTTTTGCCATCTTTTCCAATTTTCGAAAAAAATCAGGTATGATATTACATGAGAATCGTCTGCCAGCAGACGATTCTCATGAAATATCATGCCTTATTGGTTATTTTTGAAAAAGCGGCAAAATTTGAAATTGTCGTCTGCTGCAAATTATAGGTGGCGCTTTAAGGGTTAATCCATAGCGCCATCATTTTCTTAGGATCAAGTTTGGTGATATTTTATTGATGAAGGAAATAATTAAACAAGTTTAAACCACTATCTACAAACCATCAGTTTTCCCTGGTCTCTTGTAGTTGATAATTAACATGCAAGCAGCTAAGAGAGGGACCAGCAGTACTTATTATGCGTATATAAGCCAAAATAATGTCTCGAAGGAAACAGCCATTTGAATGCAAATCCTATTTACAATGGAAGAAAAAAATGTACTGTAGTTGGAAGATAAGTTGTAAGTGACACTAAAACTCCAGCACAGTGATCAACCCTCTAATGACTGCGCTAAGCAGACAACGACACATTTTAATGATAAAAGAACAATATGTTTACTATTAGTGACACTGTGTTACCCGTTTACGACAATGGACGATGTCCACTTATCAAAACATGCTCTGACATCACTTTACTTATCTTCCGACTGCAGTAAAGCCAGCCAATTTGATTAGTGCCGTTTTAATGTTTGGCTATAAATACAGGGTTAATTAACCCTTTGTATATACTAATGGATTCTTCCTGCTGGTTTTATACAATAAACTTGGGATAGTCCATTATGCATATCTAGGGGTAACCGGTTATAATTTTCATAAAATATTGTATTCTTATGTCTGAAGATCTTTTTTTACCTCCACTAACATGTAGACCCTGATGAAATGCAGCATTATGCTGCATTTCATCTGGGTCTCCACTGTTTGCAAAAGTACTCATATAGGGGGTTCCAAAATATAAAGGGTTAACTTTTCATGCTGGGTAATTTTGCATGCTTTTTGTTGTCTGTTTTTTTTTTTAATTGAATTTTTCAAAGATTCTTTCAGGAACGCCATGCATATCAGAGTGTCAATCAGTTTGGCTCCAGATCAGAGCAGACAACAAATAAGTCATCACTAGCAGTGAAAGAGTTAACTATTATCCCGCCTCTATTTTTTTGTCCTGGAAATGTTGCCTGCTTTTCACATCTGCAGCATGTATTCAAGTGCACTTCAAACTAGATTTTTTCGTGGAAGCAAACCATATAAGCCCTGATCTGGGTCTGTATTATATTCAATATACTGGCTACCTATATGAACATAAAGAGACAAGGCGTCAAAAGTCACCACCAGCGGTAAAAAGGTTAAAAGATTTATGAGCAGGATAAATTTCGTGCTCAGCCGAGTTGAGCATGAAAAAAGTTTTATAACCTCGGGGCCTGGCTAAGCAGTATTCTGCTATCTGCCAGAACCGAAAACACAAATTATAATGGCAGGACCCTAGGGGTCAGAGTATGAAAAAAATCAACACTATATCGATGTACATGTATATGTTCTACCAACTTGGTTGACTGCTTCAGTAATAGTTATTTGTACCCTCTACCATTGTGCTCCCCCATAGTGAGAAACTGACTGAAGAGCTCGAGTGTCATTGTGATGGTGGACCAGATCTAACCTGGGTCTTAACAGGCTATAAACACCATGAAGGAGGCCCTAAACTTAAAGCTAACATGGAAGAAACTGATAGAGAAAGACTGCCTTGAGTGGAAGTTCACGACAGTTGACACTCAATAGGAGCACCTGGAGATCAGGTGTGAGGTCTGCTATGCATGCAGCTAGCCAGTTACTTGGAAGGGGGCCCACTGTTGTGGATGATGCCCCTGCACCTGCATGTTAATCAAAAATCTGATTTAATTTGATGTTAGCCCGCACGTAAGATTTTGTACTTATCGCATATGCTAGCAGCAAATTCTCAGGCGAGTCTGCACATTTCTTGCTAGAGATTTTGTTGCTCGCATGATGCACACAGTATCATATAAGTGAATGCTCAAGACCAAAAGTTAGATGATAACCTCTGGCCTTACTATAGTTGGCCATCCAGAGCCTGAAAAAAAAATTCTGTTGGCATTTTTGAGTACATTTTGGCATCCATGCTCAAAGAGTATCTTGATGTGTTTTAAGAAGGATAGGGGTGGATGCCAAGTCTGGAAATGCCCCAAAGTCCCAGAATTAGGTCAAAGGTCAACTGAGTGCCAATTCTTGTATATACGTCAGATTTTAGCGTTTTTATCAATTACCCAGGTTTATAAAAATCTTTTCTGGTGACTATAAGAAATGTGTTCAATATGCTGTATATCCCTTGGCATTACATTGATTGTAATACACTCATTTTTCATAATTTATGACATTTCTAAATGAGAATTTCATGTTCAGTTATGATTTTATTACCCATGCTCAGTTTCAGGTCTCATAAATGAGCTCCTCAAAGAACATCCAGAAATGGAATCTATCATGTTCTATTGTGCCAGACAATGCCTATTTTCACAGTTTGATACAGGGTTAATTCCATTAGCTCCACTTTAATTCATTGTAATCAACTTAATCCAGTCTCCCTCTACATATAAGACCATATTCACCTTTATAAGCAAACAGTTTGCTTAGAAAATTCATTTTAACAGGCTAAGTAAAAAGTAGGAATTGCAGTGCTTACAAAATGTCAGGCCTTCCCTAATGTTTAAAGGCAGGGTTCCCAGAGCCGCCGGCAGGGGACTGGCTATCTGCATGAAACAGTAAGTGGGTGGAGCTTAGTTACTGTCAGAGTAGATTAGACTACTGACCTGCATGATCACTGAGCTGGTATGGGCTGTCAATAATTTCACAGGTAAATCCCAACAGCCAATCAAATCAGAGATAAAAGCTTCAGGAGCTGTTTTAGATGTTGGCTCTTTGGCCCAGTCTGTTTTAGATTTATGAGAATAGGTACCTTAATGATTCACAGTCCAGTTTGTTCAACCCTTAAAGCCCGAATCACCACTGCAGCAGACGACAATTTTTCAACATCTTTCCTAATTTTCAGAATAAATAAGGTATGATATATCATGAGAATTGTCTGCCAGCAGACAATTCTCATGAAATATCATGCCTTGTTTGTTATTTTTGAAAAAGCGACAAAATTTTAAATTGTCGTCTGCTGCAAATTATAGGTGGCACTTTAAGGGTTAACCATATAGCACTAGTTAACTAGTTAACCATATAGCACAGGTTCAGTTTCAATCGCTTCCGTGGGGGTTTTAAACAAGAATTTGGCAGTATTTCACCTTTCTGATCCTACGCTCAAGAATGGAAGACAACCCCTGGCTTAGTTTGAAATTGAGAATCATCAGGGGCCTAGCCAGAGACTTTATCATGTTGAAGCCCACCAAAAAAATATTTAAAACAAACGGAGAATTAAGAGATATCTGACCTAACTTTACTTTTCAGATAGCTAATAACAAAGGTGCTGATCAGACTGCATGGATGCGCAGGCTGGTCTGCACCTTTGTTGTTCGCAAGCAACAAAGTCAGGGTTTCTGGCATAGAGGCCGATATGATGTTGAAGCCCAGGCTTCCTAGCCTCCGCCTGGCTTCGCACCTAATCATAGCCAAAAGGTGGGCATTTAAGGAGGCCTAGGACCTTTTAAGTAAGAAATTGGTTTATTAATGTTTGAGAACAAAACTTTCTGTGTGATAAAGTACACTGTTGCATGTCGGGCTTCAATTCATTGACTTGTACCCATTATCAGCTTGCTTCATCTGTGATCTGCTGATTTGCCCACAGGAGTGAAACAGGTGGCTCTTATCCTCGGAAAACAGGCCTTCTTTTATCTCACAAAATCGATTGTTGGCATTGACAGCATCAGAAATTAAGAAAATAGCAGTTACCATATTTATTCGAAATATAAATATAAATTTCATTGATGATTAAGTAATGGAAAATCTATCCTACATTGTAGATAATAAGAAAAGAAAGCAATTACTGTCCGGCCAGCTACGAGTGACAGTGACATCATGTTTTGCTTACAAAGTTTTCAGGGACTTAGAATCGATAGATCACTTGTGTATTAATCCTATCCGTAGGATAGGATTAATACACAAATGATCTACCGATTCATGTTAGCTCCAGTGGAGTATACACGTTAACGTTTAACTTAACAGTTGTAAGCAAACTATTGCGTCACTGTCACTCTTGGCTGGCAGGACAGTAAATAGTCCCTGAAAGCAAGCAAATAGTCCCTGATCACAACTACTTAGTTGAGCAGGTGTTTCTTTAATCAGTCACCTGTAAATGTCAAACAATAAATCTTTAAATTAGAAACAATAAACACAAGATTAGTCATACTTTAGGCGTTGAGGTGATCTTTTGGCATATTAAGTGGCCTAGACCTCAACTATAAGGTACTTTGAAAAAATTATGCACTGCATGTGCAGGTACGACAAAGGCACTAGCATGGATTTATCTTTAGCATTAATCAGATTATGGAGATGTGCATGCTGACTCACCTTTTTGGTTTGCGTACAATAGAAAAATGTTTTCCAAGACAAATGCTACAGTTTATATCCTTGCGTCTTTAGAATATTAAAACTTGCTGTCTGCTATATCACAAACAATATGGACCCAAGTCAGACTGCTACTTAGCTCTTTGCTTGCTACTGTCATCTACTGATTGGCTAAATTATTTCAATAATTGGTATGGATTCACTAGCTATATACATGTATAGCACACTGTGGGTCCTGATTCAGGACTTTAGTTAAGAGTGCGTAACAGAAAAATAACTTTATTTTTCAACCTAAACATATGTTGTGGGTACTCAAAAGAACCGTCTCAATGAGACGGTTCTTTTGAGCACCCAAAACTTATGCTAAAAATTATGGGTAAGAAAATATTTTTAATTTTATGCCGAAAATGTTTGTTTATCATTAGATTGCTTTGTAAGAAGCCAACTGATCTGGATCATTTTTTGCTTTTAGAGGTTCAGTCACACATACATGTGTTAATCAGAAATAGATCAGAATATTAATTTCTTCTGATATTGTAATGATTTTTATTATTATTATTTCAGTTTCATCCAGCAATTTTCCTACAGTGACGCAAAGTCCACGTACAATTTTGGTACCAGAAGATACTATTAATGGTAAGAATACTACACATATGTAGATTGCCGCCTTGGAAATTATTCATGCTTTTTTGTCTTCTGCTGTTTATTTTCAAAATCATTTTTTCGAAAAATTCTGTCAGGAAATACCATCTGAGTGTCAAACAGATTGGATCCAGATCAGGCCTGACATTTGCTTGACTGTTCGGTGGGAGCACAGTGGCTTAGTGGTAGAGTGATTGACTTGAGATAGAGGGGCTGCGGATTCAAAGTAAGAAAGAGGGCAAAGATTAGGAATCGATACAATCAAGCACCACACCTGACCCAGGATACCAATAGGAACGTGACGTCACAATTAGACATCACAAACAAGAGCCAAGAGGTCAGCCCTTTCCCAGCAAATGACCACAAGCCATCACCAAACAGTCTTGCATGAAAGCATAACAAAACAAGACAGAAATAACATAAATGATCCACAAAAGAAGCATAGGAATGATAAGAGCATTAAATAAAAGTGCAGGGAGACTTTAGGGCCTCCACGCAGCACAGACAAACAACTCTGATAATCAAAGTAAGAAAGAGGGCAAAGATCAGGAATCGATGCAGTCAAGCACCACACCAAGCCTCAAAGGCGTCACTGCATTGTGTCCTTGAGCAAGACACATTAATCCTTGCTTAGTACTGATTGGGGCCCAGGAAGACCCTTCTCGACATAACTGAAAAATTGTTGACTGGGACATAAAGAATCAAATCAAACAAAGAAAACCAAACTGTTTGCAAAAGTTATCAGCAGACGACACTATAAGGTAAAGAGTTAAAAGCATTTTTCTTATCAACATTCCATCATTTTCTTTTTAATCCCCTGCCACGAAGCGGAAGGGGGGTTTTAGGAATGCCCTCTGTCCGTTACATTTTCGTGGCCACTCCATATCTCCTGAACCCTTTGATTGATTTTCATGATACTTCACTCATATGTTCCTCTTAGTAACAAGGTGTGCAGAGCACATGACCCAGCTACCTAGACTCAAGGTCACAGGTCACAGGTCAAGGACAAAGGATTTACCCTTGAATTTAGTGTGTGCTCTATATCTCCAGATCCAGATCGATTTTCATGAACTTTGACTCATATGTTCCTATTAATAAGCCGGTGTGCAGAGAACATGACCCAGCTACCTAGACTTAAGGTCAAGGTCACATATCAAGGTAAAACGATCTACCCTTGAACTTCATGTCCGCTCCATATGTCCTGAACTTTTATATGATTATGTGCATTGATATTGACAAGATTTAGGTTGGGATTGTTAACTGTCATTTTTGGCAAATTTGTAACAGAGTTATGGCCCTTGATTGATGTAAGAATTTTGTTTCCGCTCAATATCTTCAGAACAAATTGACAGAATTTCATCAAGTTTTGTATATGCTTTGATATTGAGAAATCTAGGTTGAGATTATTACCTGTCATTTTTCACTAATTTGTATCAGAGTTATTGCCCTTGATTGATGTCAGATGTTTGTTTTTGCTCAATATCTTTAGAAAAAATGGACATAATTTTACAAAATTTTGTATTATTATGCATTGATATTGACAAGATCTAGGGTTGGGATTGTTACCTGTCATTTTCGTAAATTTGTAACAGAGTTCTGGCCCTTTATTGATGTCCAAATTTCATTTCTGTTAAAATGGACAGAATTTAACGAAGTCTCTGTATAAACATTGACATTGACAAGATCTAGGTTGTGATTGCTACCTGTAATTATACCCCCCGCAAACTTTGTTTGTGGTGGGGTATACTGTTTTCACGTTGTCTGTCCGTCTGTCCGTCCGTCCGTGTGTGCGTCTGTCCGTAACGTTTTGTTTTTCTTAATAACTTGAAGAGTAATTGCTGGATTTTCATCAAACTTTGCAAAAATATTCATATATGCAAGAAAAATACTTTAAACAAAAAAGTAAGGGCTAGGGGCCAATTCTATTAGAGTTATTTCCCTTTGTAGTTCTAAATGGCTTTTATATAGGGCTTTATGCTAATTTAGTCCATACATGGGCCGATCAACTCCTACCACAGCTTTTGATAAAACAATTTGATACTTTGCCTATACAATGTAGACACATTGAACATATGCATGAAGGAGTTTGGTTCAGAAAAGAATATTTTTGACAAAATGACAGCTGTGAGAACTTAGACAATTTTCCCTAATAGGGCTTTTGTATATATTCATAGATAGTGCCTTCATGGGCCGATCAACTCCTACCACAGCTTTTAATGGAGCAATTTGATACTTTGCCTATACAATGTAGACACATTGAACATATGCATGAAGGAGTTTGGTTCAGAAAAAATAATTTTTGACAAAATGACAGCTGTGAGAGCTTAGGCAATTTTTCCCTAATAGGGCTTTTGTATATGCATAGATGGTGCCTTCATGGGCCGATCAACTCCTACCACAGCTTTTGATGGAGCAATTTGATACTTTACCTATACAATGTAGACACATTGAACATATGCATGAAGGAGTTTATAATTTTTGTTTGCACAGATTCTACTGAAATCTTTTCAAAACTAAGGTCTGCTGGTTTGAACTATAACTTGCCATGTTTTTTCACTGACCCTAACTGTGCGGGGGGTATCTAATAGGCATTGCTTATTGACTTTTTTCATTTTTCGCAAATTTTCAGCAGAGTTATAGCCCTTGATTTAAGTTGATTGGGATTTTTTTACACACTTATGGCCTTTACAGCATGAAAAGCGCTGAGGCGGGGCTATAGTCAGTTTCTCTGACAATTCTAGTTGTCTCAAAATTACCTTTTTTGAAAAAAAAATAATTTCATTAATACCATCAGCATGTCAAACCGTTTGGATCCAGATCAGGCCTGACATTACGTCACTCCTTATATGGGTTCAAACTGTTTGCAAAGTCTATCAGCAGGTAAACTGTTGAATGCGCTGTTTTTGATTCTGTCACATGTTTGAGGTGTTGAACGTTAGTTCCAACCGAGGTCAATTGTGCCTGAGTGCATGAGATTTCCAACAATGTTGCATGTGCGACCAGCAAAGGCTCAGACCAGCCTGCGCATACGTGCAGTCTGATCAGAGCCTTTGCTTTTCGCTTGAGTATTCTATGACTGTAAAGCTACTGACTGAACATCATTTGTAGCTTCTACGCCAACAAGGAGACAGTACAGGCTCGTCTGAGTCTACACATGTCAAAATACCACATTGTTGGAAATCACATGCCACGGCTCAATTTTCATATTCCCATGCACTCTTAATACGCTTTCATCATTGTTTGTTTCAGGTACAATACTGGGTAACGTGACCGCCGAGGACGATGACGGGCCTCAGTTGCTACACTTCTATATCCCTAGTAACCTAATTGCTTTTCAGTATATTGATCTGCAAAATAAGAGGGGAACTAACCAAGGGGGAGTAACTGTAGACTTGGTTCTTAAAAAAGGGCTAGATCGAGACACCGTAAGTATCTTATTTACCGTGTGTGACCTATTAAGCTGACATGCTCATATAAGTGCATATAGAGTACAGTAAATCTGTCTAAAACGGCCACTCTCAAAAAGACCTAAAATTGGTTTTCAAGACCAATTATCGCTTAATGCAGGTCAAAAGTATTGCAGAATACTCCAAGGGGAGCATTCTGCAATACTTTTGACCTTCATTAAGCTGCCATTTGTCATTAAGGTCTTTGTTTTGTCTATTTTTGAGTGGCCGTTTTAGACAGGTTTTACTGTACTTTTTAAATAGTGATTGCTATTATACAGTTATTACATGCTTGTTTGTAGTATAGTCAAAACTATTACCCTGAGGTGCCGTGGACGACCTGATGCACTATTGCACGAGGCCGAAGGCTGAGTGCAATAGTACATCAGGTCATCCACAGTACTGAGGGGTAATAGTTTGACTACTAAAAACAGGCATGAAATTACTGTTTTATTACCCAACCCATTTGATAAAATACTTAGCAGCGTTCCTTGAATGGAGTTGCTGTAGACTCTCGAGTCATCATTCATCACATTCGGTAGACAGTAGTCTGGCTCCAGTCCTTAAAACAACTTTTCATCAATGTGTCATATCATATACTTGTAGCCAGTCTAACTCTGATGGCTCTGTTAGCCATCAGAGTTAGACTGGCTGCAAGTATAGGATATGGCACATTGATAAAAAATTGTTTTAAGGACTGGAGCCAGTCTAGGTAGACAGCAATCGCAATTACACTGCTATATTATATTGATAAATTGATTTAAATTTCCAAAATCAACATATATGATCACCAAAACAATGATTGTAGAATGCAAATTTAACATTTTCAATAGCCTAAATGTGTGTTTTTGTGATTGAAAACATTGTTTTTGGTAATCTGAAACACAGTTAATTAATCATGTTTTCTCTTTCATACAGGGACTCGGTAACATGAGGTTGATTTTGTATATAGAAGACAACCCAGGAGGGTCCGGCAGTAATCGAGTAAGTTGATTCTGACCCTGTCTTGACTAATGGAATGTTCCATCCAGTGTTATACAATATATTATTATATTTTGAGAGGTTACAGGTTATCGGTTAGAGTGCGCTAATTACATTGTATTTCTGATTTTTTTGTAGCAAACAATGTATGACAGATTAATTATTCATAATCAAGCTGCCATCTTTGAATGTGAAGCTGATCTGAATCTCTACTTTTGCGAAAGTAGATATCGCATTTCATCTGATACAGTGCTGGTAAAGGGAAAAAAACATATTTCATGTTTTTGCAAGAAAAGGGCAAATTGTAAATTTTCTGTTTCGCGGAGAAACACCGCGAAAAAGATAGAACAGTGAGAAATTTTGCGGCGAGATTTTGCGGAGTTTCTCCACAAAAAAGATCATCATACCTTGAATATGATACGCTAAGAATAGGTAAAAATGGAACTTACCTTTTTTCCCCACAAAAAAAAATAAAATTTTGCGGCAAAATTTCGAGGTGTTTTTTGGTAAAATCGAGATTATTGAAATGCAAATTTGTTCCTTTTTTCGCCGTGAAAAAATTAAAAACACTGTATATAATAACCACTTTTCTCTCCCCATTTTGGCAAGAATCAAATGCTCCAGGTATCCACAGTATTTTAGGTAAAACATGGTGCTTAACTCTTGGCATGATGGGTAATTTTCCATGCTTTTAACCCATTTATGCGGAATGTATTTTCACATCCATATCAATTGGACGAGTCCGTTTCCAATTTTAGGGTTGTTTGGTGGTATTTTTCATTTTTATTCAAATTTTAAAAGATTGAATCTTCTGTAAGCAACCAGTGGAGAACCAGATCAGACGCCGCGTTTTGCGGCGTCTGATCTGGTTTTGCACTGTTTGCCAATGTCCCACAAAAAGGACGCTAGGTTTATATGGCTTAAATTGTTGTCATGTGCTGACTTTTTTCAAAATTAACTTTTTCAAAAAGTTTTTTCAGGAACACTCTCAGAGTGTCAAAAGGTTTGGATCCAGATCAGGACCGTCATCCTGTCGGTCCTAATCAGGGTCCAAACTGTTTGCAAAGGTTATCAGCAGAAGACAAAAGTCACCTCTGCATGGAAATAGTGGCGCACCTCTGGTTTACCAGGCGCAGTTTATGACGTAAGACTAAATTTTAACATTCTGCTTGTTAATAAAATGGGGGCTGTGCCCACACCCCTGCTTTCTTCTTGTATAAAGGCAATTTAATCATTTGTAGGCCATGTTGTTACAATCTTTTCCGATTCCAATATGGTAGAAACCGCTAGAATAGAATGCGCCCGGTAAACCATAGACTTCCCGAAATAGTTAATCTCAGCATTGCCTAGACAAAACACATGTATAGATTGATGGATAAGAAAATAATCACAATTTTACGCTAAAAATTTGCTTAACTGGCCCTATGGGTATAGAATTTTGAAAAAAAGTTATCTTCACAATGAATCAAATTTTTTTTGAATGTTCATGGAATCATGAATACTTCAGGTCTCTTGCAAAGTAAGTGAGGCTTCATGTTAACTTTGCAACACACCCGAAGTATTCATGATTCCATGAACAGACCAAAAATTGAATTTATTGCTTATATTTACATTTTCTTATAGATATCTAAAAAATAAAAATTATTTATAATTTAGGAAACAAAACAGTTTTGTATTTAATATGTAATCGTATTAACGGTTATGTCGGAGTGTAAAACGGAGAAAAAGAACAGCCAGCATGAACACGGACAGCCAATGGAGCAAATAAGAGGCTTGTTTTGCATGTGCGACTCGGGTGTGGCTCGCTGTTAGTCACAACACCAGTGTCACTTCTGGCGAATGTGCTCGATATTCTAAGCTTATTGCATGGGCAAGTGCGCTTGGCAAGCTGTCAATCATATTTGTGTCATTCATGAGGCTATGAACGTTTGCAAAAATCTAAAGGTTCATTAATGGATTGCTCCAAAAATGTAAATATTGTAATATGACACTTGTTAACATTTCCAGGCCCATAGATAAGGGTGTGTAATTAAAAATTATTTTTCTTATTTCTCATCCAAAACATATGTTGTGGGTACTCAAAAGAACCGTCTCAGTGAGAAGGTTCTTTTGAACACCCAAAACATATGTGAAAATTGATGGGTAAGAAAATATTCACAATTTTTCATTTACCTTGACATAATTGTGCATTTCTGTATATTTATAATAGTCTTAGGTTCAGCAAATGATTTAATTAAAAAGGCTTAGTCTGCAACTATGAACATTTTTCGGAAAAAAATATTTTCTTTTTAAATCATTTGTAAAAGTAGAATTAAGTTATGTTTACACAATAAATCTGTTCACTATAGCTGAAACTGCATGGAAAAGTGAATTATCATATAAAATAAGTGTGCGTTTTCTATTGTTGGTAATTATTTGCGTCCCTCCAATAATTATAGACAGCTTATTTTACCCTAAATACCGCTGTTTTGATACTGATAAGTTGTTAAGATTTACAAATTGGTATTATGAATACCTGAATTTTAGTTTTTAAACTGTGTTCTTGAAAAAAAGAAACATTAGTTCTAAAATTAAAAGATCAAAAGTTACAGACTATGCAGCTTTAAGATACAGCTGTAAAATGCATGAATAAAACAAATATTTGATTATCTCGGTCAGTACACAAGATTTCAGTACTTACATGGGTGAAAGTTTTCAGGATTTTAAGGCTGACTTTCGATAGAAAGTCAACCTCAAAATGCTGAAATCTGCGGGTAATAATAGCTTTTCTGATTTAGTTTCAGTTTATCTAAAGGTATTTGACCATTAAACTTGGAATTTTTATTAATTTGGAGGCATACAGCAAGTTTTAAATTCAGATTTTCTAAAGTTTAGGATTTGGAAATTTTGAACTTTCACCCATGTACTTATCACATCAGCAAGCAGCGATGGCTCGGGCAAGTCTGTACGTATGCGCAGTTTGTCAGAGCATTCACTGCTTGCATACACAAAGTATGGATGTAGATGAATGCTTAGACCACACTTAGACCTCTAGCCCAGCTGGAGACATTAGCACAGGGGACAAAAATTCCACTCGTCCGCTCGTAATTACGAGTGAAATCTAGAAAGTACACGCAATTCTTCCCAAAGCACTCATCCTGTAGGACGAGTGTGCAAGACGAGTGCTTTAGGAAGAATTACTTGAGGAAGTCGTATTACATATTACTCACTTATGTTCTTTATTGCATACACTTTTTAAGGACATGTGCATGTGTTTGCAGGACAAGTGAAAGTTGTAAGTCACTCGTCCTGCAGGACAAGTGCAATATTTAAAAAAAATTTGTCCCCTGCATTAGCATGGGCATTTATTAGATGCATTTTGGCATAAATTTATGTGATAACCACCAAAGTCTTGTGATCCGGACCACATGTTTCTTTTTTTATTTTAGATTCAGCAAACGATCACCATCTACGTACTGGATGTGAACGATGTGCATCCAACTTTCACTAATTCAAAATACCAGGCAGAAATAAGGGAGGTATGTGTATGAAATAATATGGTAAATGTTCTAAAATTACAAACATTTTTCTCGCTCTGTTCTCAAATAAAATGTTGGTTTTCATGGCTGGGTTTCACAAAATGCTTGTCAGAATAGCAAACGGGGAAGACCCTGATCAGTCTGGGTCTGTGCTGTTTGTCTAGGCCTTATTGGCCTTTGTTTTGTCAATTTTTAAGTGGCCGCTTAAGACAGGTTTTGCTGTACCTTTTTTACCTTTTATGTTGGCATTTTAACATTTATCAGCATGATAAATACATCTGAGTTTTAAAACATTTACAGCAGTAAAATTTCAGAGAACAACGCCAAAATGGAATAGAATATAGGGATCACATACGCTTTTTCATGCATTAACATTAGGAAGCTGTTTGACCACGAGGCCAATAGGCAGAGTGTTCAAACATATCCTGAGGCAAGTGTTAATGCAATGAAACAAACATGTGACTGTGATCATTATTCTTGCATATTTTGTCTTATTCCAACCAAGTTTGCACTGAAAACACTGCTAAAACATTAAAATATCATTTTTCTTACACTGGATTTCTCTTAACAAAATGGCGTCAGCTGTAAACTTTCAAACGTCTATATATTTGTCCAGAATGTTACCTGCTTTTTACATCTACTGTACACGTATGAATGTTCTTCTCAGACTTCTTTTATCATAAAAGCAAGCACTATGAATCCTGATCAGACTGTTCTTTATGGTCATGTTGTTTGCTATAAAGGCTACCAAAGTACATGTGCAGATGAAAGAGCAGACAACAATTGTGGTAAATGGTGGTAAAAGGATTAAAGTATGGGGAATAATTGATGACTTATAAAATGGACCTCACAGGTTCTTGTCTTGTTTAAAAAATACAGTAAAACCTGTGTAAAAAGGCCACTCTCAAAAAGACTGAAAATCGGTTTTCAATACCAATTGTCGCTTAATGCAGGTCAAAAGTTTTGCAGAATGGAGCATTCTGCAATACTTTCGACCTTCATTAGGCTACCATTTGTCATTAAGATCTATGTTTTGTCTATTTTTGAGTGGTCGTTTACAGAGGTTTTACTGTACACTTGATTCACTCAGGCTTGGAAAAGTCCTTGAACTTGACCTTTGTCCTTGAAAACTCCTTGAATATTCACATAGAAATTTATCCTGGAATTTTCCTAGAGAATTACAAAATACTTCTTGAAAGTTTCTATGAAGTCCTTGAAAATGATGTTACTAACATTCTATGAATAAGGGAATAAAGCTCAAAATAGGAGCTCATAATGTGGCATATAATTAGGGTTCGCAAAAATAAAAACAAATTATCACAACAATGCATCATAATTAAGAAATTTCTATCTGTGACCCATTAAAATAAAAACATGGGCAATTCCATACTTATTCTAACAGCATGGGAAAATCCATCAGAATGAAAAGGGTTGTTGGATCAAATCAGAGGGAAGAAAAGCAAATCAGTATACAGAGGGTTTTATGTAGTAATAAATTTCTTTCACCAGCCTAATGTATAGTAATATTATATTTATACAGGATACACCAGTAAACTCTCCAGTGATAACAGTCCATGCTGAAGATCCTGATACAGGAACCGGCAGCTTACTGACATATAACATGACGGTAAGTTTATAGCTAACTAGCTTATAACAATACTACAGGAACCGGCAGCTTACTGACATATAACATGACGGTAAGTTTACACCTAACTAGCATATAACAATACTACAGGAACCGGCAGCTTACTGACATATAACATGACGGTAAGTTTACACCTAACTAGCATATAACAATACTACAGGAACCGGCAGCTTACTGACATAAAACATGACGGTAAGTTTACACCTAACTAGCATATAACAATACTACAGGAACCGGCAGCTTACTGACATATAACATGACGGTAAGTTTACAGCTAACTAGCATATAACAATACTACAGGAACCGGCAGCTTACTGACATATAACATGACGGTAAGTTTACACCTAACTAGCATATAACAATACTACAGGAACCGGCAGCTTACTGACATATAACATGACGGTAAGTTTACACCTAACTAGCATATAACAATACTACAGGAACCGGCAGCTTACTGACATATAACATGACGGTAAGTTTACACCTAACTAGCATATAACAATACTACAGGAACCGGCAGCTTACTGACATATAACATGACGGTAAGTTTACACCTAACTAGCATATAACAATACTACAGGAACCGGCAGCTTACTGACATATAACATGACTGTAAGTTTACAGCTAACTAGCATATAAAAATACTACAGGAACCGGCAGCTAACTGACATATAATATGACTGTAAGTTTACAGCTAATTAGCATATAACAATACTACAGGAACCGGCAGCTTACTGACATATAATATGACTGTAAGTTTACAGCTAATTAGCATATAACAATACTACAGGAACCGGCAGCTTACTGACATATAACATGACGGTAAGTTTACAGCTAACTAGCATATAACAATACTACAGGAACCGGCAGCTTACTGACATATAACATGACGGTAAGTTTACAGCTAAATAGCATATAACAATACTACAGGAACCGGCAGCTTACTGACATATATCATGACGGTAAGTTTACAGCTAACTAGCATATAACAATACTACAGAAACCGGCAGCTTACTGACATATAACATGACAGTAAGTTTACAGCTAACTAGCATAATTATAACAATCAGGGTTCCCACAAGCTCTGGAAATCATGGAAAACCTGGAAAATGACCAAAAAAGTTCCATGCACGGAAAAATCATGGAATTTGAAAAAACCTGAATAATCATGGAAAATTCATGGAATTTTGTGAAATAATTTGACGAAACCACCAGTAGCCAGAAAACTAGCTGTCAGACACACAAAACTTGTGTGTCTGACAGCTAGTTTTTGGGCTACTGGTGTTTTCAAGTTTTAATTATTTCAAAATGCATGCATAGTCTACAAGCATGCTTATTTAAGTACATTACTGTTGCTGCATTCCTCAGTTATCTCAGCTTGGTGAAGATGCCACTAAAAAGGGAGGTTGGAGGCTATGCATTAAAAGGTCATGAAAATTACATTGTTGATCATGGAAAATCATGGAAAAATCTTGGAATTGTGTTTTTGAATTTCTGTGGGAACCCTGAACAATACTGTAAAGGCATATATCAGTACTGTAAGTCTGGCAGCTAAATAGCATATAACAATATGGTAAGTCTGGATGTAAGTCAGGTAGCCTACTGACATACTCATTAGGTTACAGGCAAATATGGTAGCTATGTACATATAACATTACCATAATGCATATACACATAACAGGACTAAGTCTGGATGCTAAGGATGGGAAAAGAACAAAAAGAACATAATTTTGATTTATCTTCTCAATTGAAACATACTATGTGTATACACAAATTAATTGACTCTGTGATATAAGGTATGTTCATTGATAGCTAGCATGTTTAAGTCCCAACAGTTTAATTTTTGGTTAAGAGAAAAGTAAAATATTTTTTTTTAGCCTAATTGGAGCTCTTGATATATCTGAAAATGGAATAGTTTTAGTCTAATTTGGGCTTATCGCGAAAAAATCTGTAGTCAAGGTTTTTGACAAGGTCTTGCTCCAAACCAGCCTGCTCAGTTACAGAGACCTGTAATAATCCTTAAATAATGTATAAAGCAAGTTTAGATATCATACTTTGCACGAAGTGAATAACAAAGGTGCTGATCAGACTGTGGGGATGCCCAGGCTTGTCTGCACGTTGGTAAATCACATACAACAAAGTGAGGTTTTCTCACATCACAGCCCAATTTATGAATACAGTAAAACCTGTCTTAAGGGGCCACTCAAAAATAGACAAAACAAAGATATTAATGACAAATGGTAGCTTAATGAAGGTCAAAAGTATTGCAGAATGCTCGCCTTGGAGCATTCTGCAATACTTTTGACCTGCATTAAGCGATAATTTGTCTTGAAAACCAATTTTAGTCTTCTTTTTGAGTGTCTGCTTAAGACAGGTTTTACTGTATTCCTTTCAAACATTATCTGTCCTATTCATTGCAACAGCTGATACAAGCTCATATTTATCAGGCAGTGTGTTATCCATTGGCCTCCTATCAGAATTCAATATAAAAAGAGACTATAAATTATTCAACACCAACACGAAAGTTTTATTTAGATATTCTTTAATATTCAACGTTTCACCATATTGGCTTCATCAGGAATAATAACATACAAGTAAATGACGTGACGCACCACTAAAACGTTAAGACGTAAAGTATAACGTACGACATTCGCCAAGTCAGACACGTAACCAAGATTTTTTTTAATATAGAAAGAGCAAATTTTAAGTAAGTTTAAAAGCGCCCAAACCAAATTGAACAGACGGGAAAAGCCTATGCAAAAAAAATTGTCTCCAGTCAGCCTGCTCCTAGCAGCAGGCTGATCTGGGACGATTTTGTTTGATTTTTCAGCAATCGTCAATGGAAGATTCCATCTCAGAAATTCATCTCTTAAGAGTTCAAATTTCATCTTTTGTGCAAACATTTATGAATATCTATTTTTAAGGTACATGTATAAAGGTAGGCCAAGCTATAATATTAGAGGCTTGTTTTCCAATGCAAACATGTTGAGATTGTTTTTATATCTCAATGAAGAGATCTGTTATAGAGCTCATTGGAAGGGTCAAATGCATTTAAGTCTAAACTTATAAATATGATTTGTTGTTCAAAGCTATGCTACTAATTTTAATTATTTTTTCTCTCTTCTTTTCAGGCATCAGTTGCGGTAAGTTTACTAACTCTTAATGCGCCAATCGCAACAAAAGTCGTCTGCTTTTCTTGTCTGCTGAAATGTTTAAGAAGCCTCTTTGACAAACAGTGTCGACCCAGATCAGACTGCTCCTAGGAGCAGTCTGTTCTGGGTCCACGCTGTTTGCTTCCATACTGAATTTGTCAGTAATATTAGGCAATTATTTGCAGCAGACGACTTCAGCAGCCGACATTTTCAGATGCATATTTTCTTGGCCCTTTAAGGGTTAATTTGATTATTTTTATGTGCCCCCTGGTGAGACAGGGTGTGGCATTAGTGACAGTGTTCGCCAGACACTTCCATGTTTCCACTATAACTTACGACATGGCTGACAGAATTTGAGCCTTTTGCCTTTACTTGTCTGATTGGCATTTACATTTTCTTCATAAAACACAGCTTTGAAAACATAGTGGTCCCAGATGAAATACTGTAGAGTGTTGTCAGGGTCTGTGTGACCAGTCTGTTGGAATGTCCATGAAAAGTCCTTAAATTTCAATTAGCCTTGCATATATGAAGCATGTTCAACTGAAAAGTGTTGGAATGAAATTGAAAATGAAAACTGTTGGAATGTCCATGAAAAGTCCATGCATTTCAATTAGCCTTGCCTGTATCAAGTATGTTCTAATGAAACTATTGGAAGGTCCATGAAAAGTTCTTGAATTTGGTTAGCTATGCTTGTATTAACCATGTTTACATGTAAACTGTTAAAGAGTCCAGGAAAAGTCCTTCAATTTGGTTAGCTATGCCTGTATTAACCATGTTTACATGTAAACTGTTGGAGTGTCTATGAAAAGGCCTTGAATTTGGTTAGCTATGCCTGTATTAACCATGTTTACATGTAAACTGTTAAAGAGTCCATGGAAAGTCCTTGAATTTGGTTACATTTGTCCGTATAAAACATGTTTACCTGAACAATGTTGGAGAGTCCATGAAAAGTCCTTTGGTTATCTTTGTATAAACCATGTTTACATGAACATTGTTGGAGAGTCCATGAAATGTCCTTGAATTTGGTTACATTTGTCTGTATAAACCATGTTTACTTGAAAACTGTTGGAGGGTGCATGAAAAGTCATTGAATTTTGTTAGCTTTGTATAAACCATGCTTACATGAACACTCTTGGAGGGTGCATGAAAAGTCATTGAATTTGGTTACATTTTTCTGTATAAACCATGTTTACATGAATACTGTTGGAGGGTGCATGAAAAGTCATTGAATTTTGTTATCTTTGTATGAACCATGTTTACATAAACATTGTTGGAGAGTCCATGAAATGTCTTTGAATTTGGTTACATTTGTCTGTATAAACCATGTTTACATGAATAATGTTGGAGGGTGCATGAAAAGTCATTGAATTTGTTTATCTTTTTATAATTCCAACTCAATGATTTTATCGTTTTTTCGGCAATTTGGATTGGTCCGTTGGTAAAATTAAATGGCTTTTACACTGCAATAAAAACCAGTGCGTATGAATATTTGATTTCTGCCTTCATTTCACAGTGCTAAAACGAACTGTACATAAAACTTCGAACACAAGTGACAAGTAGGGTACCCTATTGTTGTGTCCGAGATAATACATTCACCAGTTTAAATATAGTTAAACATGTTTAAAGCACATTTGAAAACCCTTACACCGTTTGAGGGTGCATCTTCAAAGCAACAGGAGGAACTCTAAGAAATGAACCCGATGACGTGGTTATGTGACGTCACTTAACACAAACAGTCACGTCATCGAAGAGAATGGCATCAAAACAATAGCTACATCAACAATGAAATGTTTCAATTCAGTTTGACAGTGTCAAAACAAACTTTTTAGGTTAACGCTTAGGGCCTGCTAAAGTGGGGGTATTAGTCAGGGACTTGTGAAGGTAAACTTGTGCTTTTTAAAACCTATCATTCTGTGGTAAGGCCTTAATCTAAATGCTCTTCAATGAGCCCAGCAAGCTAAAGAAAACAATTCCAAACTAAATGGAGTTGTTTTTGAGCTCATACTCATATACTCGCTCCAAATATAGTGCAATTTTAATCATTATTTAGCATAATACAGTTTTGAACTGACGTAATATTCAAGATGGCTGCCCCATCTTTCATAGACAGTAGTTACAAACTATTTTCCTTCAGTGGGCTTTTAAATTTGAAATGTCAACAACCTTTTAAAATGTGCTGTTTTGTTCCAAATTTGGAATTATAAGGAATGAAATTTAATTATTGGGTTTTTATCGAAGTGTAAACTCCGGCTAATTACTCACAAATTTAACATAAAGCCCTTTGGGCTTTATTCAATTTGTGAGTGATTTGCCAGAGTTTACACATTGATAAAAAACAATTAATAGAATTTCATTCCTATGATAAACCATGTTTACATGAACACTGTTGGGGGGTTCATGAAAAGTCATTGAATTGGTTATCTTCGTATAAACCATGTTTACATGAACACTATTGGAGGGTCCATGAAAAGTCATTGAATTTGGTTATCTTTGTTTGTATAAACCATGTTTACATGAACACTGTTGTAGAGTCCATTTAAAGTCCTTGAAATTGGTTACATTTGTCTGTATAAACCATGTTTACATGAACACCGTTGGACGGTGCATGAAAAGTCATTGAATTTGGTTATCTTTGAATAAACCATGTTTACATGAACACTGTTGGAGGGTGCATGAAAAGTCTTTGAATTTGGTTATCGTTGTTTGTTTTAACCATGTTTATATGAAAGCTGTTGGTGTGTCTATGAAAAGTCCTTGAATTTGGTTATCTTTGTCTGTATTAACCATGTTTACATGCAATCTGTGGAATGTCCATGAAAAGTCCTTGAATTTGGTTATCTTTGTATTAACCATGTTTACATGAAAACTGTTGGAGTGTCTGTGAAAAGTCCTTGAATTTGGTTAGCTTTGTCAGTTTTAACCATGTTTACATGCAATCTGTTGGAATGTCCATGAAAAGTCCTTGAATTTGGTTAGCTTTGTCTGTATTAACCATGTTTACATTTAATCTGTTGAAGGGTCCATGAAAAGTCCTTGAATTTGGTTATCTTTGTCTGTATTAACCATGTTTACATGTAATCTGTTGGAGTGTCTATGAAAAGTTCTTGATTTTGGTTAGCTTTGTCTGTATTAACCATGTTTACATGAAAGCTGTTGGAGTGTCTATGAAAAGTTCTTGATTTTGGTTAGCTTTGTCTGTATTAACCATGTTTACATGAAAGCTGTTGGAGTGTCTATGAAAAGTCCTTGATTTTGGTTAGCTTTGTCTGTATTAACCATGTTTACATGCAATCTGTTGGAGGGTCCATGAAAGTCCTTGAATTTGGTTATCTTTGTCTGTATTATTCATGTTTACATGTAATCTGTTGGAATGTCCATGAAAGTCCTTGAATTTGGTTAGCTTTGTCTGTATTAACCATGTTTACATGCAATCTGTTTGAATGTCCATGAAAAGTCCTTGAATTTGGTTAGCTTTGTATGTATTAACCATGTTTACATGCAATCTGTTGGAACGTCCATGAAAAGTCCTTGATTTTGGTTAGATTTGGCTGTATAATTAACCATATTTAAATGACAACTCTTGGAGTGTCCATGAAAAGTCCTTGAATTTGGTTAGCTATGTATGTATTAACCCATTGTATTTAGGTAACCCCTAAACGAGTACTATTGCAAACAGTGAAGACCCAGATGAAATGCAGCATGATGCTGCATTTCATCAGGGTCTACACTGTTTGTAAAGGTAAAAATGATCTTCAGAGAAAAGAATACAATATTTTTTTATATTATAAACAGACACCCCTAGATATGTACAATGGACTATCCCTAGTTTATTGTATCAAAACAGAAGGAAGAATCCATTAGTATACAAAGGATTAATCAAGTGATTTTGTATCGGCCCAGTTACAGGTTCAAGTATATGTAACTGGGCCAATACAAAATCACTTGACCAATGCTGTTGACCTCAAGCCAATATTGATTGACCTTTGATCAGTTAGCTTTGTCTGTACATGTATTAACCATGTTTACTGTACTTGTTGACAGACAGCAGCAGATGACTACAGAAATGCCTTCAGAATAGAGCACCAATCAGGAAAAGTGCTGGTGAATTCAGAACTAGACTTTGATGACCTCTATAACTATTACGAGTTTACAGTCACTGCAGTGGTAAGTAGCTCTGTACACAGGGTTCGCACAGCCTTGAAAAGTACTTGAATTTAGAGGGCTTTCTTGAAAAGTCCTTGAAAATTAAATATGCCTTGAAAAGTACTGGTCAATCATGCAAGGGCCTTGAAAATTCCTTTAATTCTTCTATTTTCTGTAGGAATTAAAACTGTTGATAGAGATCAAAATCAGAATAAAACTGTTGTGCCTTTATTTGGTGCACCAAATATAGGCACAACAATTTTATACTAATGTTCTAATACAAATTTCTCCATTATCTCAGTCTAGCATTTCTGAAGTAGAATTCAACACTTAAATCAGGATTTTTCATAAACTTTTAGTCCTTGAAAACTGTATGATAGTTTTTAGAAGTCCTTGAAAAGTCCTTTAATTTTACTCAAAATTGCCTGTATGAACCCTGGTACAGCACATGTTTAGTGTGGTCTAGTTGGATGTGCAAATCGAAACAGGCAAAGACATACCACAACAAAACATAGATGAATACCCTATATATAGAGGTTTATAGGTAATAACAAATGTTTTTTTCTAAATATGACTGGAGAGAATCCTGTCTCCTGATTGGCCCAATATGTCATCAATTTGTTTTCACCAATCTTGTCACCTTGCCACCTCTGTGAATATTACTTTTTCCGATAGATAAATCCTCATGTCTACCTCATTGAAGTCAATAATTGTATATTATTAATGGGCTTTAAGTTCCTAACCTAGGAAAAACTGTTTACATATGGGCCTCGCTGCGAGAATACCTGTCTTCGGGGTTTCCGACAAATCTAGACTCAAACCAGTCTCCTCAGCTACAGAGACTAGCTAGAATATTGTAATTTCGCTTGAAGCAAGTTTAGATATGATACTTTCCAGTAAGTGAATAACAAAGGCGCTGATCAGTCTGCGCGGATGCGCAGGCTGGTCTGCCCCTTTGTTGTTCGTAAACCCCTGAAGACAGGTTTTGTCGTGACGAGGCCCATTTATAGGTTATAAATGCCTCCAGATTAGAGTGCAATAATTAAAAATTCATAGAGGATCTTACATGAGTGCTCATGTTTTATTGAATTTATTAAACGAGTTGGGGAAAAGAGATAAAATGCGAGGCTTGTCGAGCATTTTATCTCTTTTCCGTAACGAGTTTAATAAATTCAATAATACAAGAGCACGAATGTTAGATTCTATTTATCATATGACAAATACTTTGAAATCTCATTTCTGGCGTAAAAACGAACTATAATTTTGTCATTACGTACGCAACGTTGTTATGGACACATAATGTTTCCCATAAATCTATAAACCACTAGTGGTTTATCAATTTTATTGCATGGCGTTATTTCACTCCCAGACGCAATGTCATATGATAAATTTTGTTATTACTCAAGCACACATATGTTATGGGTGCTCAAAAGAGACCAAGTTCTTTTGAGCATCCAAATCACATGTTTAAACTAATGGGTAAGAAAAAAATCACAATTTTACCCTATTGAATTCGGTGACCTGGATCTTTGGTTATCCAATGAATATTGTTTACTATAGGATGGAGGTGGATTAGAAGCAGAACCTGCAAACTTGCTGATCAAGATAAGAGATGTACAAGATAAACCACCTTATTTCACCAATATACCGTACAGTGTTAATGTACCAGAAAATATAGCAACTGTAAGTAGTTTTATACTAGATAAACCACCTTATTTCACCAATATACCGTACAGTGTTAATGTAACAGAAAATATAGCATTGTAAGAAGTTTTATACTAAATAAACCACCATATTTCACCAATATACCATACAGTGTTAATGTACCAGAAAATATAGTGACTGTAAGAAGTTTTATACTAGATAAACCACCTTATTTCACCAATATACGGTACAGTGCTAATGTACCAGAAAATATAGCAACTGTAAGTAATTTTGTACAGTACTAGATAAACCACCTTATTTCACTAATATACCATACAATGTTAATGTACCAGAAAATATAGCAACTGTAAGAAGATTTATACTAGATAAGCCACATTATTTCACCAATATACCGTACAGTGTTAATGTACCAGAAAATATAGCAACTGTAAGTAGTTTTATACTAGATAAACCACCTTATTTCACCAATATACCATACTGTGTTAAATTACCAGAAAATATAGCAACTGTAAGAAGATTTATACTACTAGATAAACCACCTTATTTCACCAATATACCGTACAGTGTTAATGTACCAGAAAATATAGCAGCTATAAGTAGTTTTATACTAGATGAACCACCTTATTTCACTAATATACCATACAGTGTTAATGTACCAGAAAATATAGCAACTGTAAGTAGTTTTATACTAGATAAACCACCTTATTTCACCAATATACCATACTGTGTTAAATTACCAGAAAATATAGCAACTGTAAGAAGATTTATACTACTAGATAAACCACCTTATTTCACCAATATACCGTACAGTGTTAATGTACCAGAAAATATAGCAGCTATAAGTAGTTTTATACTAGATAAACCACCTTATTTCACCAATATACCGTACAGTGTTAATGTACCAGAACATATAGCAACTGTAAGAAGTTTTATACTAGATAAACCACCTTATTTCACCAATATACTGTACAGTGTTAATGTACCAGAAAATATAGCAACTGTAAGTAGTTTTATACTAGATATTATAAACCACCTTATTTCACCTATATACCGTACAGTGTTAATGTACCAGAAAATATAGCAACTGTAAGTAGTTTTCTACAAGATACACCTTATTTCACCAATATACCATACAGTGTTAATGTACCAGATAATAAAACAACTGTGAGTAGTTTTGTACAGTACTAGATAAATACACATTATTAAAACAGTTACTTGATCTGACATACTATATCACGTTGAGTGGATTAGCTCATATTATCGGATCACACTAGACGCGAAGCGTCGAGGGTGATCTGATGATATGAGCAAATCCATGAGATGTGATACTGTACGCCAGATCAAGTTACTATTATAATAATATGTTTATTATATACCTTTTTTCCGGCATTATTCTGATTTTTTACATTGTTTTGGTCTTTAATCCCGAAAAATTGCGGGAACGTTTGCCATTAAGTTACGTTTCATGACCACATACCATAAAGTGTTAATGTACCAGAAAATATAGCAACTTTAAGTAGTTTTATACTAGATAAACCACCTTAAGCTGTTTTGGTCTTTAATCCGGAAAAAATGCGGGAACGTTTGCCAATACATTACGTTTCATGACCATATAATTACTGATTATCTCCCTTTATGATTCTTCAGAGCACCCCAGTGATACAGGTGTCCGCTGTAGACGGTGATAAGGGTGTCTCTAATACAGTCTCCTACAGCTTATTGCCAGGTAAACGTCAGATTGGCTAGTGCACAAGCAGGCCCCAGGGGGGGGGGGGGGGGGGGGGTACTCTAATTTTTTCCTCCTATGTAGGCTCGGACCCAGCATCTACCGTTCACCCCAAAAAAATATCAGGAATTTCAAGCACCCCAAAATAATATTTCAAATTTTAGCTACCCCAAAAAAATCCCAATTCTGTACTTTGACCTTAAAAAAAGACCCTAAAATACATAGAAATGACCCTCAAACTAGCTCAATTTTGTGATGACCCCCTAAAAATATCCACAAAATCTTCATACCCCAAAAATTATTTATTTTTCTGAAAACCCCCAAAAATATTGAAATTCAGAATTTTGACCCCAAAAAAAAAGCCCGAGCCTACGTATGTGCGAAAATATCAGAGTACCCCCCCCCCCCCCCTGGGAAGCAGGCCTTTAGTTAAGAGTGCGTACCAAAAAAAAAAAATTTCGTATTTCTCAACCAAAACATAATAGCCAGTGCATGAGACTTCCAACAATGTGGTTTGTGCGACCAGCAAAGCCTCAGATCAGCCTGCGCATATGCGCAATCTGATCACAGTCATTGCTAGCCGCTAAGTATACTACGAGTGTTAAGCTACTAACTGAACATAATTTGAAGTTTCTAAGCTTAAAAGGAGGCTGCAGAGGCTAGTCTGAGTCTAGACTTGCAAAATGTCAAATTGTTGGAAATCTAATGTCATGGCTCATATGTTGTGGGTACTCAAAAGAACCGTCTCAATGAGATGGTTCTTTTGAGCAGCCAAAACATGTTAAAACTGACGGGTAAGAAAATTTTTGCTATTTTACGCTTAAAATTTTTGTTTATCTAAACCTATGACAAGATTTCTGTACTTATTGCATCAGACAGCAAGGAAGGCTCAGAAGAGTCTGCTTGTAACACAATGTATGGATGTAGATGAAGGCATAGACCAAAATTTTGCCCTCTAGCTTCACTGGATACGTCAAATGGACAATTATTAGAGGGATTTGTGCATATGCTATAAGTTTCGTAATCTTGTGTGCTGGCCAATATGTTAAATTTAGAGCCACTATGACCACCCTGAATGGGCTAGTTAATGAGATTTGTACTTATCACATTGGTGGGCAGTAAAGGCTAAAGCAAGCCTGCACATATGTGCAGACTGGCCAAAGCAATCACTACATGCATTTACACAAAGTATGGATGTAAATGAAGACTCAGACAAAAATTTAGACCGCTAGCTTTGCTGGATACGTCAGCATGGGCATTTTTAGAGGCATATGTGTATTAATAGACTTTTCGCTTACTGTAAAGGCGGCAACTTTAATACTCATATCTGGGCATGGTTCTGCTATTTAATCTGCTAGGAAGGGAAATCGGGTTTTATTCATAATTTGGTAAAGAGTTAATAAGTTGTTTGGACATCACAAACGCGCATGCATTTCATGAAAATCCTAACCATATACCCACTGAACTCACATTTTTTAACCCTTAAAGCGCATAATCACAAAATGTATGTTTTTTGTCGTCTTCTAAAATATTTTAAGCCTCAAACAGTGTGGACCCAGATCAGGCCAAATTATGAAATTTGATTGTATTCTCTTTCACAGGAGGTCCTAGTATGTTTGAGCTGGATGGCCACACTGGGTGGATTAAGGTGGTCTCCAGTCTCGATAGAGATGCCGAAGATGTCAAAAAGACCGGAGGGGTGTATACAATGGTTGTCAGGGTAAGTTGATTTTCTATCACATTAAAGTACTGTCCTGCCAGCGAAGAGTGACAGTGATGTCATGTTTAGTTTAATAAGTTATCAGGGACTTAGAATCGATAGATCACTTGTTTATCAATCCTATCTGCAGGATAGGATTAATACGCAAGTAATCTATCGATTCACGTTAACTCAAGTGCTGTGTATAGGGATCAACTATGGTTTTGAGTGTATTAACATTCGCCGGGTCCCGAGGAAGGTGTTTGAACACGAAGCCGAAGGCTGAGTGTTCAAACACCTTCCGAGGGACCCAGCGAATGTTAATACACTCAAAATCTTGGTTGATCGCTATTCTTGCATAAATTTAATGCAGTTCTTCTTTTATCGGGGGATTTTGACCTTTAAAATGCAAGAAAAATGCGATACAAATCTACGACATTCAGTGTCGCTTCGGTCAACTGATAACTTTTGAAAGAACCGCTGCTCGTGAATGTTTTGTTTATGCTGTTTCCGGGGCACTGTCAGAGCGAGAAATGTTCGTAAAGCACGACACGAATCAGATGAAAAGAACTCGTAAATATTCAGGATTTTCAGTGATTATTAGTGCTCTGGATTAACACCAAATTACTGTACATTCTTTATTTGTGGAAAGGATATTAGAAACTTTTCATAACGTTTAATAATTGTTGGGAAATCTTTGCGAAAGTCTGGAAAGAAATGAAAAACGGGGTCATGTTTTTGTCCTACACGGGTAAACGTGTTGAGAAACAATGGCCGACACACAACGTATCCGGAACAATTTCTGACATCCTGGAAGTGGAGTTTTTACATAGGGATATATGTATTATACACGAAAATAACATAGACAAAAGGTAAGGCTTTTCTATATTTCTTTATCTCTTTATATATCTAAAGTTAAACTCGCTGCAACGTGCGGCCCCGAATACGCATATCAAAACTTTATTAGCCATGGTCAAACAGCGCGTGAATTCCATGATTTGAACATGGCTTTTGTCTGATTTGACAACGGCTTCAAACAGCTATGCGCATAGGTATTTATGCAAGAATACAAGTTAATGTTTACAGTACAATTGTAAACAAAACATGACGTCACTGTCACGCTTGACTGGCAGGACAGTATATGCAGAAAATTGAAGTACCATTATTTCATAACATGACCCAAATAACTTAACACATTTAAGCCTAGCGTCCTTTTTGAGGGTAAGTTTGTTTTCTATCACATTAAAGTATATGGTCGGTCGGGAGTCAAAAACTTGTATCCTTGATTTTTACATTTTTTAGAGACAAAAAAACTGAATAACTTTTGCTAGGAGTGTCCTATATTGCTGAAAGTCAGACACGATTATAATTAGTAACATCCAAATTCACTGTTATTGGTGTTTTGAACTTCCAATAAATTTTCAGGATCATTATGAAGAGTTTCACTTGAGTTACGTCATTTAGACCATTTTTCGTGAAAAACCATCCAGTTATGACATTTCGAGCACCTTTTTCATGGTAAAAACTCGTAAATGAGCACGAAAATTATGGAATTTTTCATAGATACGATATTAAAGCATGATTGATGCTTTTAAAGTTTGTTCTTATTGATCAAGAGCTACGAGAATTGGACAGAATGTGCGGCATGAGTTTGGTATTTGGGCATTGACAAAAAGTCGTTTTGGTAATAATCAGAGTTACGAGGTTTTGACTCCCGACCGACGATATGCAGAAAAATGAAGTACCATTATTTCATAACATGACTCAAATAACTTAAGCCTAGGGTCCTTTTTGTGGGACGTAGGCAAACAGTGCAGACCCAGATCAGACGCCGCAAAATGTGGCATCTGATCAGGGTCTTTACTGTTTGCTTACAGAATGCTCTATTAAAGGTTTGAATAAAGATTAAAAATACTACCCAGCATCCCTTAAAATGGAAATGGACTGGTCCAATTGATAAGAATGGGAAATTTCATCTGGCTTAAATGGGTTAAAACGCATAACTGTCCTAAATAAACCTTGTCTGTAAGTTCCATCATGTACAATAAATGGTTTCAGTGCAATATCTTGTGTTCTCTCATTCAGCGGCCCTGGGCTGGGGCATTTGTGTCACATTGACACATTTCTAGTTTTATAATCTAAAATTTACCCCCAACGCTGAGTTCAAAATATACTAGGGCATAAGTATTAGTTTATTACTAAACTTTTTTATCATTCTAAGGAGTTTGCTGTTGTGTTCTTTGTTTGTAGTTACTCCCCCTGTTTTTGAGGGGTGGGGGTCATGTTTAGGCCAGGTGCTGTGCTTGTTAATTTGCTCATTGTATTGTTTGGAGCAGTGTTTTCTTCCATGATAATATCTAGTCATTGTTTGTTTGTTTTGTTGCTTTACATCCCAGTCAACAGCTATGGTCATTACGGGATGGTCAGTTCACCTAACCACACTTTCGTTGACAAGCTTGAACAAGCGGTTAAGCAGTACTTTGTGCACATACTTTCGCTCGTAACTGACAACAACCCTTCTTGAATGATTCATTCAGCGGAAGGGAGGAGAATGACCGTAGAAATTATTTCATGATCAATCTCCACGAAAGTACGGGACCAGACTATGATCGAACTCGCAACCCCTGGATCTGAAGTCAGACACACATCTGTAGCCAGACACTTTACCGACTGCGCTACGCAAAAAAATCTAGTCATAAGTACACTTGAATATATACAGTGGACATAAGAAGCAGACAACATTTTCTGGACAAAAAAGTATTGGCAGGCTAAGGGTTACCGTATTTTGACATTTAAACAGCGTGGATTCAAGTTATAGAGCCATATATAGCTGATTCTTCAGGGGCGACTTTTGTCATCTGCTGATAACCATTCAGGCTTAAAGCTTAGCTAACAGTTTGGACAAAACGTCGGTCCTGATCTGGACCCAAACCATTTAACACTCTGATATTGTTTCTGAAAGAATTTTTTGAAAAACTTAATTTTGAAAAAGTCAGCAAACTATAATGCACCAGTCATGTGTATCCACTGTTCCCCCACATACGGAGATGAGCGGGAAAAGTGACTTTTCACTTTTCAGAGCTCTGATATAAGCCCTGCCCTGTGGGGACAAGCTGATGGTAACAACCCTACTCTCAGCCTTGCCATATGCTACAGAAAATCTCACCGGGTTAAGTGTCCCAATGTTATAACCCCGGCATTTCCCCAGCACTGTGGGGACAATCAAAAAGTCACTGGCGTCACTGCGTTGTGGTCCTTGGGCAAGACACATTTTATACTAGCTTAGTACTGGTTCAACCCAGGAAGACCCGTCCCTGTTTAACTGAAAGATTGTTGATGGGATGTAAGGAATCAAATCAAACAAACAAAAACAATCAAAAAGCTCTTGCACTGCACCATAGCGGGGCTATTCCACCGCTATCCCCGTAGGTGAGGGGGGGATGGGGCTGTGGGTACAAATGACTGGTGCATAACAAGAGCATGAAAAATTACCCAGCATACAAGAGATAATGTGCAATTTACAGTAAATGTTCTAAAATTTCATACACCAGTTGCCTGCAAAAAAGGCCTAGAGAAACAGCGCAGACCCAGATCAGACTGCTTCTGAAGAGGCAGACTGATCAGGGTCTTCCCTGTTTGCTTTTCAGAAAAGTATTTTGTGAATTCTAGCTCTGATAACAGGGTTTGCACAGGCTTGAAAAGTACTTGAATTTAGAGGGATTTCTTGAAAGTCCTGAAAATTAAATCTGTTTCTGAGAAGTACTGGAAAATCACTCAAAGACTTGAAAAGTCCTTGAATTCTGCTACAGGTCAACCTCGTTATGTCAAACTTGCCTATCTCGAATACACGGCCTATGTCGAAGTGATCATCCATTCCCGAATTTTTCCCCTATATTGCACTGTAATTCGACCTTGCTTATGTCAAACTCGGTTATCATGAAAACTCGGCTATTTCGAAGCGATTTTTCATTCCATAAAGCCAATATTCCCTTTGTAAACCACTGCTTGTGTCGAAGTGGTCAAAAAGTGAAACGGTCCAATGACAAACATAGTAATTTACCTGATTGATCGAACAATAGCCTTAATTTTAGCCCAAATAATCCATTGTTGCAAGTAATCGCCAATTAGTTATAGTGTGTTGTTAATTGATCAGCTGTTTGTGTAGATAATTGACCCGATTGACCTTGACATGACCACTCAGGTGTGTTCGATTGGAGCATCAGAAAATTAGCGGTCCCTTTCAAATTTTAATGACTTAATATTGTTCATCGGTGTCTTTTGATGAGAGATGTTTTAACAGTCTTTAGATTGCTGTGAGATATTTCGATATTAAAGGGTGTAATATTTCTTCATGTGAAGACTCTGATAAGACTGCAAGAGTGCAGCCTAATCTGATTCAGTTAGAATATCTGTGGTTCTGCTTCTACAAAATTGACGTTTTTTTTCAGTGATGTGTGCTGCAAAGATCTCCGTTTTAGCTATCTATATGCTCTCGTATATGGAGATATTAACTTGTTTTGTTTGATGTTTGCTTATTTTATTTTATTATGTAATTAAAATGGAAATAAAACAACTCAAAAGATTTTTCTTTTGTCTTTATTTCAATCCAGTTTTGAGTAGAAACAGTTTTACTACGTCTGTACTGCAAATGTATATCGTAGGAAATCTGGTTCAACAAAATTCAACATGTATACTGTATTTTGGTTACGTCACTTTTTGGCTATGTCGAACTTCGGATAACTCGAAGTATTTTCTCCATTCCCTTGGACTTTGAGATAACGAGGTTGACCTGTATTTTCTTTAGGACTTAGCACTGTTGATAGAGACCTAATCAGTATAAAATTGTTGTGCCTTTATTTGGTGCAGCATATGCTGCACCAAATAAAGGCACAATAATTTTATACTAATTTTTAAGTACTAATTTCTCCATTATCTCAGTCTGGCATTTCTGAACTAGTAGAATTTGAACACTTAGATCAGTATTTTCATTACCCTTAAGTCCTTGAAAACTGTTGGAGAGGCTGGAGAAGTCCTTGAAAAGTCCTTGAATTTTACTCATGCTTGCCTGTATGAACCCTGGTTGAGAACTGAAAGAGAAAAATGTTAGAACTTTTAGAACATTTATGGTAATGATTTTATTTATATCAAACTAACTTCAGGCAAAAGAAGACGATGATTCGCAGGCACTAGACATGATCACAGCAACAGCCACTGTGACCATCATAGTAGAAGATGTCAACGATAATGGTCCAGAGTTTGACAAGTCTGTGTATGAAGCTAACGTCATGGAAAACACTCAGGTTGGGCTACCTATCAGTTTTCATGGGGCTAAAACCTCAGTCATCGTCAAAGACAAGGATCAGGTATTTAATGCGCCAATTACAACAAAAGTTGTCTGCTTTTCTTGTCTGCTGATATGTTTAAGAAGCCTCTATGGCAAACAGTGTGAACCCAGATCAGACTGCTCCTATAGGAGCAGTCTGTTCTGGGTCCACACTGTTTGCTTCAAAACTTAATTCGTCAGTAATGTTAGGCAATTACTTGCAGCAGACGACTTCAGCAGACAACATTTTTAGATGCATTTTTTTCTTGGTGCTTTAAGGGTTAATATATTGAAGAGTCATTGCTAGAATTTCTTCAAACTTTGCAAACATATTCATATCTATAAGACAAATACTTTTAATAAAAAAGTTAGGGTTAGGGGCCAATTCTATTAGTTATTTCCGTTTGTAATTCTAAATGGCTTTTTATATAGGGCTTATGCTATGATAGTGCATACACGGGCTGATCAGTTCCTACCACAGCTTTCCGTAGATCAATTTAATACTTTGCTTTCACAATGCTGACACATTGAGCATTTGCATGTAGGAGTTTGAATCAAAAAAAGTAATTTTTGACAAAATGACAGCAATGAGAACATAGACCATTTTCCCCTAAATGGTTTTTGTATATACAAAGATAATGCCTTCATGGGCCTATCAACTCCTACCACAGCTTTTGCTGAATTAATCCAATACTTTAAATACACTATGTAGACATATTGAACTTATGCATGAAGGAGTTTGGTGCAAAAACTATAATTTTTGACAAAATGACAGCTATGAGAACTTAGACCATATTTCCCTAGATGGCTTTTGTATATACAGAGATAATGCCTTCATGGGCCAATCAACTCCTACCACAGCTTTTGCTGAATTAATCCAATACTTTACCGACATATTGAACATATGTATGAGGGGGTTTGGTGCAAAAAATATTATTTTTGACTAAATGACAGCTATGAGAACTTAGTCAATTTTCCCCTAATTTGGCTTTTGTATATGAAAGATAGTGCCTTCATGGGCTGATCAACTCCTACCACAGGTTTTGCTGAATTAATCCAATACTTAATCTACACCATGTAGACATATTGAACATATGCATGAGGGGGTTTGGTACCAAAAAATAAATTTTTTGACAAAATGACAGCTATGAGAACTTAGTCAATTTTCCCCTTATTTAGCTTTTGTATATGAAAGATAGTGCCTTCATGGGCTGATCAACTCCTACCACAGGTTTTGCTGAATAAATCCAATACTTTACAGACACCATGTAGACATATTGAACATATGCATGAGGGAGTTTGGTGCAAAAAATAAAATTTTTGACAAAATGACAGCTATGAGAATTTAGTCAATTTTCCCCTAATTTAGCTTTTGTATATGAAAGATAGTGCCTTCATGGGCTGATCAACTCCTACCACAGGTTTTGCTGAATTAATCCAATACCTTACCAACACCATGTAGACATATTGAACATATGCATGAGGGGGTTTGGTGCAAAAAATAAATTTTTAGACAAATGACAGCTATGAGAACTTAGTCAATTTTCCCCTAATTTAGCTTTTGTATATGAAAGATAATGCCTTCATGGGCTGATCAACTCCTACCACAGGTTTTGCTGAATTTATCCAATACTTTACCGACACCATGTAGACATATTGAACATATGCATGAGGGGGTTTGGTGCAAAAAATAAATTTTTTGATAAAATGACAGCTATGAGAACTTAGTCAATTTTCCCTTAATTTAGCTTTTGTATATGAAAGATAGTGCCTTCATGGGCTGATCAACTCCTACCACAGATTTTGCTGAATTAATCCAACACTTTACCTACACCATGTAGACATATTGAACATATGCATGAGGGAGTTTGGTGCAGAAAAAAAAAATTGACAAAATGACAGCTATGAGAACTGAGTCAATTTTCCCCTAATTTAGCTTTTGTATATGAAAGATAGTGCCTTCATGGGCTGATCAACTCCTACCACAGGTTTTGCTGAATTAATCCAACACTTTACCTACACCATGTAGACATATTGAACATATGCATGAGGGGGTTTGGTGCAAAAAATAAATTTTTTGACAAAATGACAGCTATGAGAACTTAGTCAATTTTCCCCTAATTTAGCTTTTGTATATGAAAGGTAGTGCCTTCATGGGCTGATCAACTCCTACCACAGGTTTTGCTGAATTAATCCAATACTTTACCGACACCATGTAGACATATTGAACATATGCATGAGGGGGTTTGGTGCAAAAAGATAAAATTTTTGACAAAATGACAGCTTTGAGAACTTAGTCAATTTTCCCCTAATTTAGCTTTTGTATATGAAAGATAGTGCCTTCATGGGCTGATTAACTCCTACCACAGGTTTTGCTGAATTAATCCCATACTTTACCGACACCATGTAGACATATTTAACATATGCATGAGGGGGTTTGGTGCAAAAAAAAAATGACAAAATGACAGCTATGAGAACTGAGTCAATTTTCCCCTAATTTAGCTTTTGTATATGAAAGATAGTGCCTTCATGGGCTGATCAACTCCTACCACAGGTTTTGCTGAATTAATCCAACACTTAACCTACAACATGTAGACATATTGAACATATGCATGGGGGGGGGGGGTTTGTGCAAAAAACAAAATTTTTGACAAATTGACAGCTATGAGAACTTAGTCAATTTTCCCCTAATTTAGCTTTTGTATATGAAAGATAGTGCCTTCATGGGCTGATCAACTCCTACCACAGGTTTTGCTGAATTAATCCAACACTTTACCTACACCATGTAGACATATTGAACGTATGCATGAGGGGGTTTGGTGCAAAAAAATAAATTTTTTGACAAAATGACAGCTATGAGAACTTAGTCAATTTTCCCCTAATTTAGCTTTTGTATATGAAAGATAGTGCCTTCATGGGCTGATCAACTCCTACCACAGGTTTTGCTGAATTTATCCAATACTTTACCGATACCATGTAGACATATTGAACATATGCATGAGGGGGTTTGGTGCAAAAAGATAAAATTTTTGACAAAATGACAGCTATGAGAGCTTAGTCAATCTTCCCCTTATTTAGCTTTTGTATATGAAATATAGTGCCTTCAAGGGCTGATCAACTCCTACCACAGGTTTTGCTGAATTAATCCAATACTTTACCTACACCATGTAGACATATTGAACATATCAGGGTTCATACGCGTCAGGGAAATGTCAGGGAAATTTAAATTTTTTCAAGGTCAGGGAATTGTCAGGGAATTTTATGTTGTGTCAGGGAAAAATGAATGTTTGCTAAAGTGTCAGGGAAATGTCAGGGAATTTTACAATTTCCAATTTGTATAAACTAATGAGAACCAGAAAAAAGTCTAGAGCAGTTTCTAAACATTTTGGATACAACCTAATCATTTTGATAGCTTTTAGATTGCTCTAAACATTAGAAGATGGAAGGATTTGGCATTTCTTGCCTCCTAAGCTGCCTTTTTAGCTCATATGAGCCAGTGAGGTATTGGTGGGAGCGCAGTGGTTTAGTGGTAGAGTGCTTGACTTGAGACCGAGGGGCCACGGGTTCGAGCCTCACCAGCGTCACTATGTTGTGTCCTTGAGCAAGAACATTAATCCTAGCTTAGTACTGGTTCTACCCAGGAAGACCCGTCCCTTTATAACTGAAGGATTGTTGGTGGGACGTAAAGAATCAAATCAAACAAAAAATACCAGTGAGGTATTGGTATGGCAATGGTCAGGCGTGCCCATCCATTCATATGTCCATCATCCATTCATGTTTTCAAAGAAGTTTATCTCTAATGTCAGATGGCCAATGTGATCAAATTTCATGTTAAGCATCATCAGGTAGGGGGAAAGGCTGTATAAGGTTTTTAGGCAGATTGGATTAGAACTCTGCTTGCCATGGATGATGGCAGCAAAGCTACTGTAGACATAATGGAAAAATCTTTAAAAACCTTAATCATTGAAGCCATAAGGCCCACATCTTATATATTTAGTGTGTTTCAATTTGTCTAGTGGTCCCCTACATAAATTCTGCCAATCAAGTCCCTGGGATCAAAACTGGCCACACCCTAAAGATCAATAGCTCCCATCGGGAGCGCAGTGGCTCAGTAGTAGAGTGCTTGACATAAGACCGAAGGGCCGTGGGTTTGAGCCTCACCGGCGTCACTGCGTTTTGTCCTTGAGCAAGAACATTAATCCTAGCTTAGAACTGGTTCAACCCAGGAAGACCCGTCCCTTTATAACGGAAAGATTGTTGATGGGACGTAAAGAATCAAATCAACAAACAAAACAAAATCAAAGCTCCCTTAGAGTTATTGTGGGAAAAACCTTAAAAAATCTTCTAGCAACATCTAGTGCTTCCCAACATAAATCCTGCTGATCAATCCCCTGGGGTCCAAACTTGCCTAGTTTAAACTTGTGATGGGAAAAACATAAAAAAATCTTCTGAAAGCAGGAGGCCCACAGCTTATATATTTAGTATGTAGCAATGTTTAGTGGTCCCTTTAGGTAAATCCGTTTGATGAAAACTGGCCACTCCCCTGGGGATCAATAGCTCTCAGACATATAATGGGGAAAACTTAAAAAAAATATTTTCTATTATGTAACCATGAGGCCCACAGCCTATATATACAGGAGCACAGTGGCTCAGTGGTAGAGTGCTTGACTCAAGACTGAGGGTTCGAGCCTCATCGGCGTCACTGTGTTTTTGTACTTGAGCAAGACACATTTATCCTTGCTTAGTACTGGTTCAACCCAGGAAGACCCGTCCCGACATAATTGAGCTGTTGTGATCACTCAGTGTGGGTTGGTTACCTGTCATGCATCATCCCTTGTCAACAATTTGCTGTATTCAGGGGTTTAGCGGAATTTTATCGAAAATCTTTTCTGGTGTATCTTTTACAGTTAAATATTCCACATCCAGCTAAAATGCTTTACTTTTCTCTATATACTGGTTGCTTTATGTGTGGCTGTAGTCAGCATCCAATTTTTTGAAAGATGACTGGCTTAGACTGCAGTTTTATCATACAATAATTTGACAATCTGTAAATTTCTATGTTTAAAACATAGTTATTTACTATAGACATGAAGAAAAGTTTGAATAAAAATTTTAATATCAAAATTCAAAATAACCACTCTAAATTGATAACAGAGCTGTTCACTGCAGCTATATACGCAAAGGTTTGAATAAAATTAAGTTTCTCAAGCCAGTACTGTTATGTCAGGGAAATTTGGATTGCCGTCAGGGAAAAGTCAGGGAAATGTCAGGGAATTTTGTTTTGTCAGGTCTGTATGAACCCTGCATATGCGTGAGGGGGTTTGGTGCAAAAAATAAAAATTTTGACAAAATGACAGCTATGAGAACTTAGTCAATTTTCCCCTAATATAGCTTTTGTATATGAAAGATAGTGCCTTCATCCTACCACAAGTTTTGCTAAATTAATCTAATACTTTACCTGCACCTAATTCTTATTCTAGTTCTTTACACTATGTGGCAAAGACCAACACAATGATGAATAGATCTAGTTTTTTGTTTGTCTTATTTTAGGGAGAGAACAGTCATTTAGAGATTTTATTTGAGAAAGATGGACAGCCATACAGGGATTTCTATGCTGAGCCTAACGAGGTCTTCTCTGGAGAAGCCAATATTTTGATAAGAGTCAATAATACCAATGCTCTTGACTATGAACAAGTGCAGACCTTGACCTTCCAGGTACAGTACACAATTGGATTATTCTGTTGGGGCATATATGTCATATGTGAAGGTCTGGATGGGGTATAATGATTAGTGAATAATGGCCCTTTTTTAAATTGAATAGTGAATAATCAGCAAAAAAAATAATGAATAGTGAATAGTTAGGGCCTAAAAATAATGAATATTCCTATTTTTTTTAATCAATTGAAGAAAAAATTAAGGAATATTGAATAATCAGATTTCTTTGCCACCTTATTTTTAATGAATAATTGTTTTTATTTTAATGAATAAACCCAACATTTTAATGAGATGAATAATGGGCTAAATTTTTTAAATGAATAGTGAATACCAGACCCCCCCATCCAGACCCTCATATATACCCTTGTCCCATATTTGGGACACTATATTTGCAGCATTCACCGAAAATTTATTGTTTAAGAAATGAATTAAATTTTTGGTCAGTTCATGGAATCATGAGTACTTCGGGTCTCTTGCAAAGAAACTTTGCAAGAGACCTGAAGTATTCATGATTCCATGAACTGACTATACTTGAATTTATTGCTTATATTTACATTTGAATATAGATATAAAATATAGAAATTATTTATAATTTAGGAAAACAAAAAAAATTTGTATTTAATATATAATCGTATTAACGGTTTTGTTGGAGTGTAAAACGGAAAAGCGGAACAGCCAGTATGAGCATGGACAGCCAATGGAGCAAACAAGAGGCTTGTTTTGCATGTGCGACTCGGTTGTGGCTCGCTGTCAATCACAACACCAATGTCACTTCTGATGACAAAAGTCCCCGCTAGCGGACAAAGAGTTTAATGCAGAACAACTTCTTGACACTACTGTCTGGCAAAAGCCTTGGTTAAAGTCAATTTCATTTGGCTCCCACTTTTTCCATTTGGCTAGAGTGTTGGCAACAACAAATTCTGAGCCAGGGTAGGCCCTGCATTGGTCTGAAAATTTGAAATTAGAGGTGAATTTGTTCAGACCAGTGTTTTCTGAGAATAATATGTTTAGATCATTATATGTAGCAGCTCAAAATGAGCAACCATGGATGAAAGGTCATCTTGGGAGAGAGACATGCTGGGAAATCTGTCCCAAATTACGGGCCGCCTAGCGCAGTCTGTAAACTGTCTGACTGTAGATCCATGGGACGCGAGTTTGATCCCGGCCCTGTCCCATACTTTTGTGGTGATTGATCATGAAACAATTTCTACAGCCATTCTCCTCTCTTCTGCTGATTCAAGAGGGGTTGTTGTCAGTTACCAGGGAAAGTATGTGCATGAAGTACTGGTTAATAGCTTGATCAAGCTTGCCCAGGAAAAAAAGTGTGGTTAGGTGAAGTGACGTCCCAACCTGACCATAACTGTTGACTGGGACTTTCAGTATCAAACCTAACAAACATGGTTTTTATGCATAGGTCCAGATAAGAATAGTTTGTGCACCTAAAATTGCATTTATTTCCTTATCTATCAATTTCAACATGTGTTTTGGGTACTCAAAAGAACCGTCTCATTGAGACGGTTCTTTTGAGTACCCACAACATATGTTTTGGTTGAAAAATAAGAAAAATATTTTTTAGTACGCACTCTAATCTGGAGGCTTGTTTATGGAAACATTTTCTTTTTCTTTGTTTATAGCTGATTGCTAGGGAGAAATCTACATTAGAGAGGTTTTCTAGCGTTGCCACGGTGATAGTACATGTTGAAGATGCCAACGACAACAATCCTAAATTCCAACCAGCTTCATTACCAATACAAAATGTGTCAGAGCAAGCAGTTAATGGGACCGAAGTTGTTGTTCTCAAAGTAAGTGGTTTTATAGGAGCCGCGACATGTGATTTCCAACAATGTGGCATATTGAAAAGTGCAGACTCAGACGAGCCTGTGCAGCCTCCTTCAAAGTTTAGCAACTCCAAATGATGTTCAGTCAGTAGCTTAACACTCAAAGAATATTCAATTGACTAGCAAAGGCTCTGATCATGTATTAAATAGTCATGGAAATTGCATTGTTGATCATGGAAAAATCATGGAATTGTGTTTTCAAATTTTGTGGGAACCCTGTAACATTGACGTCACTTGACAACCATCTGTGTGAGTGATGATACAAGCCAAGGTGACAGTCTGGTTAAGATAGCATGGGTAGGATCAGAATTTCTGAACCCGGCTAAAATCTCAGATATTCTTATCTGACGTGCAAGAAAAGTCTTGCCAAAGCCTAAAAGTTGATCATTGTTTTGTTAAACACCAATTTAGTCTCTATTTTACACTATCAAATCCACTGTCAAAATGTTATTTGTCCTAAAACGTTTCCTTATGCTATTTTAGGCTACAGATGAAGACAAAGGCATTTTTGGGACAATAGAATATGTTATACGGGGAACCAGTGGAAAGTAAGTTTATTTGAGATATGTCATGGGATTATGAAACTTTTCTTCGTGTTAAAAATTACTGGTAATTCGGAAATTTTAGCGAGAGTTTAGTTCGCGAAACTTCGCATATGCGAAGTTTCGTGAAAATCAAACCCTTGCGAATTGTGGATATCACTCTGTCGTTTAATGATTTAGGTAAATCATGCCCTGTTCGCGATTTTTTTATGTCACAAATGTGTCTTTTTAAAGCTTCTCACGAAATTAAAATTCTCCCGAAATTTTCCGAGTTTACAGTACTGTATTCAACCTAATAATTACCAATGCTTATAAAAGCACTAGCTGGGTACACTATGGGTTGTTCTTAGGTCTATATAAGAATAATTTTTAAGAACATGAGCATGCAACAACATATCCAAAAATTTGATGAAATGTGAGGTCGCTTGTTGCTTTGCAACGAAAAAAATGCTATTAAAGGTATACCTGGCCAGATGTCTTAAAATGGTTGCCATGGTTACTGGCATGTGCAGATCAGCTATTTTATAAACTACAACGTAAAGTAATTATTCTGTAAAACTCATTGACTGCATAGAATTCATAGACAGAGATTACATGTATAAATCTCATATTGATGAACGGGTAAGTAAGGGGTCTGTTCTATATAGTAAAACCTGTGTAAAACGGCCACTCAAAAATCAAATAGACAAAATAAAGCTCTTACTGACAAATGGTAGCTTAATAAAGGTGAAAGTATTGCAGAATGCTCACTTTGGAGCATTCTGCAATACTTTTGACCTGCATTAAAGCTGCATAGTCTGTAACTTTTGATCTACTAATTTTAAAAAATAATGTTTTTATTTTTCAAGAACACAGTTATTACTCAAATTCAGGTAAAAATTTTACCATTTTCGTAAATATTAGCAAGTTATCACTATCAAAACAACTGCATTTATGTTAAAATTCAACGGTATATAATTATTGGAGGGACGCAAATAATTACCAACAAGAGAAAAGTACACCTATTTGATAAGATAATTCACTTTTCCATGCAGTTTTCAGCTGTACTGAACATTTTTATTGTGAAAACATAGCTTAATTCTACTTTTACAAATGATTTAAAAAGAAAATAAAAAAATTCGAAAAATGTTCATAGTTACAGAGTATGCAGCTTTAAGCGATTATTAGTGATGAAAACTAATTTCCGGTCTTTGTGAGAGTGGCTGTATTACACAGGTTTTACTGTATAGATAAAAGGTGTAAGTAAGGGGTCTGTTCTGTATCAGGTTCGCACAGGCTTGAAAAGTACTTGATTTCAGAGGGATTTCTTGAAAAGTCCTTGAAAATTAAACATGCCTTGAAAAGTACTGGAAGAACACTAAAAGACCTTGAAAAGTAACACTGTTTATAGAGGTCTAAAACAGTATAAAGTTGTTGTGCCTTTATTTGGTGCAGCAAACGCTGCACCAAATAAAGACACAACAATTTGATACTAATTTTCTAGTACTAATTTCTCCATTATCTCAGGCTAGCATTTCGGAAGTAGAATTTTAACACTTATATCAGGATTTTTCCTAAACTTTTAGTCCTTGAAAACTGTAAAATAGTCTTGTGAAGTCCTTGAAAAGTCCTTGAATTTTACTCAAACTTCTCTGTATGGACCCTGTGTGTATTCTTATTAGGTTTGAAGTTGACAAAGACAGCGGAAGAGTGACAGTATCCGGCGAGTTAGACAGAGAAAAAGTGGACCTGTACGTAGTTTCAGCAGAGGCCCGAGATGGTGGAGGCTCGACAACTTACACGAACCTCTATATCAATATTCTTGACGAGAATGACAACAGCCCCGTGTTCAGAAGGGAGGACTACTTTGCTAATGTTAAAGAAGATAGCTTGACGTTCCTACGAGAGCCTGTGGCAGTTGAGGTATTATATTCAGGAGAAAAAAATTCCACTCGTCCGCTTGTAATTACGAGTGAAATCTAGAAAGGACAAGTAATTCTTCCCAAAGCACTCGTCCTACAGGACGAGTGCTTTAAGAAGAATTACTCTAGGAAGTCATATTACATATTACTCCCTTATGTTCTTTATCGCATACACTTTTAAAGGACAAGTGTGTGTGTTTACAGGATGAGTGAAATTTGTAAGTCAATCGTCCTGCAGGACAAGTGTAATATTGAAATATTTTTGTCCCCTGATATTGCTGCATCGATTCTGTTACAAGAAGGATTTTTCCCTTGCGAAATTTTTTCCTTCCCTTTCCTTTTTCCCTTTAGAACAAAACAACCCTAAAATTGAAGATCCATTTTAAGATAGATCAACAATTTTTGGATTGGTTTTCGGAGATTAAAATCCTTTTTTCAGATGGATATAGATTATTAGATTTCGGTTTTGGAAGATAAAATCCTTCTTTTAGATGGGTCTAGAATTTTAAAGATTGGTTTTAGACATACGCGGATCTAGAATTTTTTTTCAGAGGGGGTCAAACTTTAACAACGTTTTTGTTTTGTTTTGTTTTTTAATTTATGATGGAGGGAAGATCCAAACACCAATTTAAGCGTTTCGCTGGCGTGCCGATAATGGCCCAACATTGAATTCTGGCTTTGTAGATTTGTGATTTTTCAGGGGATCCGGCCCAGTATTGCTAAGAAACCCTAGGCTAAAGCTTTGTGATTTTTCAGGAGTTCCCGACCCCCTATCCTCCCCTCTGGATCCTTGCATGTTAGATAATGTGTTTGTGTTTAATGTCACAGTCCCACCATACAGAAGATAAAAAGCCTTCTTTTAGATTGATTTTTAGATTGGTTTTCAGTTGATAGACACCCTTCTTATAGATGAATCTAAATGTTTTTGATTGGTTTGGAAAGATAAAAATCTAGACAAGACTGGATAACTTCCTTTCATATATGAAAATTAGTATTGAATTTGTGTAAATATCCTATAAGAAGAGGTTTTAAGTGGGCACTGACAAAGGTAATTATGGTAATGCATTTTCAAAGTAAATTGACAGGGTTTGCACAGACTTGAAAAGTACTTGATTATACAGGACTATCTTGAAAAGTCATGTCTTGAAAAGTACTTGAAAAACACTCAAAGGCCTTGAAAAGTCCTTGAATTTTACCATTTACAGGAGGATTCACCACTGTCTTTTGACACCTAAATCAGTATAAATTTGTGGTGTCTATTTAAATAAAGGCACCACAATTTTAAACTTATTCTCTAAAACTAATATCTTAAGTAAAGTAGTCCAAAATTTCCGAAGTAGAATTTTAATGTGTAAATCAGTAGTTTTCATAAGTTTTCAGACCTTGAAAACAGTAGGAAAGTCTTTAAGAAGTCCTTGAAAAGTCCTTGAATTTTACACAAACTTGCCTGTATGAACTTTGACTAGGCACTAACACAGATGTTCATTATTGCAGGTTGGGAGCACAGTGGCTCAGTGGTAGAGAGCTTGACTCGAGACCGAGAGGCCGCTGGTTTGAGCCTCACAGGTGTCACTGCATTGTGGTCCTTGAGCAAGACACATTTATCCTAGCTTAGTACTGGTTCAACCCAGGAAGACCTGTCCCTGTTTAACTGAAAGATTGTTGATGGGACATAAAGAATCAAATCAAACAAACAAACTAACATAGATAAAGACACAACAATTTTATACTAATTTTCTAGTACTAATTTCTCCGTTATCTCAGTCTAGCGTATCGGAAGTAGAATTTTAACACTTATATCAGGACTTTTCCTAAACTTTTAGTCCTTGAAAACAGTAGGAAAGTCTTTAAGTCCTTGAATTTTACACAAACTTGCCTTGACTATAGGCACTAACATAGATGTTCATTATTGTAGGCTACAGATGATGACCAGCCAGGCACTGACAACAGCAGAGTCCGGTACAGAATTACCGCAGCGTCTTCTGGGTTGCTCGATAAATTTGAAATTGAACCAGTTACAGGGGTGATAACTCTGAGAGATAAAATTGACTATGAAGGTTTGGATCCATCTCTGAATGGTCGCGTTGTGATAGGAATAGAAGCGTACGACCTTGGGAGTCCTTCCCGAAGCTCATCTGTTAGTGTGACTATTCAAGTTGAGGTGAGTTTAATCTTTGAAAGCATAAATTAATACAGCATTTCATCAGGACACTGTAAATTTGGAAATTTTCATGAGAGTTTTATTTTCCCGAATAGCGTTAAAAGAAATATTTGAGACATTTTAATTTTGCAACCAAGGCGTGATTTACTTTTATCAGTAAACTAAGGAGTGATTTCGCCATTTCGCGATGGTTTTATATTCACGAAACTTTGCATATGCAAAGTTTCGCGATTATATAAACCTCGCAAAAATTTCCGATTTTACAGTATCACTGTTTACTAAGACCAGGTGAAAGAAATTTATTTTAATTTGGAAATTTTTACCTGTGACCCCCTCATGATATACCATGGGCCAGTCCAAGTTTATTGTATGGGCTGTGATGCGAGAAAACCTGTCTTCATGGATTTGCGAAGAACAAAGGCGCAGACCAGCCTGCACAGTCTGATCAGCGCCTTTATTATTTGCTTATTGCAAAGTATCATATTTAAACTTGCTTCAAGCGAAATTTCAATTTTCTATAGCTAGGCTCTGTATCTGGGTAGACTCGCTTGAATCTTGTTTTGTCGGAAACCCTGAAGACAGGTTTTCTCGCGTCGTGGCCTGTATCAAACCAGAAGGACGAATCCATTGGTACATAAAGGGTTAAGACAGGTGCTTGGTAAATACAGGCATTTTATCATTTCAAAAGCAAAAACTGGTATTAATATGATTGTTTGGAAGATAAAACTGCAAGTTCATGTGACAATAGTTTCTCCCCAAGTTAAATTTATTCAAATTAATAAAGGTACAGTTGAATTTTGTAAATTCCAAGTCCTAGGGATTAAAACTTTTATCACAAAGAAAAGTTCGAAATTTAGGGAGGTAGGAAGATATATAACCCCCAAAGATGACTATAATAAGTCATACATTTTTGGTGCGTAAAAGAAACGTCTCGGAGACGACACCAAAAACATATGCTTTTAAAGACAAATTTTCGAATTGTTCATAAATAGATCCTCTTATCTGAATACAGTGTGTCCAAAATTTATATCGAATATTAAGCAAGTAATTTGAAAAATCTGCATTCGAATTTTTGAGTTTCACGGTACCGTGGGTTTGTCTGCAGTTTGTGATTGTGGTATTTCCAGATCATACTCACTTACTTTTTTTTACTATATAAAAGAAAATCCTTTACACACACCATAGGGCCAGTTAAGCAAAAAAATGTCAGTGTAAAAGTGCAATAATTTTCTTGTCCATCAGTTTAAACATGTGTTTTGAGTGCTCAAAAGAACCATCTCATTGAGACGGTTCTTTTGAGTACCCATAACATATGTTTTGGTTGAGAAATAAGAAAAAAAATTTCTGTTACACACTCTTATCCGGGGGCCTGACACAGGCATAATCAGTTTGTTTTTATGTAAATTTCAGGATGTTAATGACAATGCACCCTACTTCTCATCCCCTGAGTACACAGCCACCATCCCAGAATCAGCTCTGGAGAGATCATCTGTCGTATTTGTGTCCGCCAGCGATGATGACCAGACAACTCAAAACAACAATTTCGTGTACAGAATCGACAGCGGGGCGGGAGACAAGTTCAGGATCAACTTTCAGACAGGGGAGATAACTGTCGAAACTGGAGCAAAGCTTGATCGAGAGGAAAAGGACAGTTATATTTTGAATGTATCGGCAACGGACCGAGGAGCTATATCGCTAGAAGGATATTGTAAAGTAAATATCACTATCTCTGATGTCAATGATGAATTACCAGAGTTCAATCCTGCGTCGAAGTCAGCTACTGTAGCTGAGCGGGATATCTCTCTTAACAATGGCGAGAATGTGGTCCTCATGACAGCGACTGATAGAGACTCTAAACACTTGCTGGAATATCAACTCTTAACTGACTCTGTGAGAGCTTATGATGAAGACGGGGACAAGGTTAATGTTACAAAATATGGAATACAGGTAGGGGTCTTTAGCAGCCACTCAAAAATAGACAAAAGCAAGGTCTTAAAGGTCTTGTGAATCTTCAAAAACATTTTTGAAACTCATCATGATATAAATGACAGTGATGAGAATCCCCAAATGCTGAAAAACCCCATCATGAATTCCAACCGAGTCAAAAGTTATGCAAGTTTTAAAATTATGCAAATTAGCATATAATCCCCGCCCACATTATTGTTTTGAGATGATTTTTTCAAAATGTCATATTTTATGTAGTGCCATATCTAAGCAATTAAAAACAGCACAAGTAAGCGTTCATATGCAAATGTTGTAATTTTTCATATTGAATCATTTCCAGCAAATAAAATAGGAAGTGGCTACAGGTACGGGCCCGTATCCCTAGACTACGATTCTAAAATTCCAATACACGTATATGTTGTAACTTATTTTACCGTTTGAGATGTATAATCCAACAATAACTCTTGTTGCAAATTCAAATCCATTTCGGGGAAAACGGATGTACTGTTGTAAAGATAGTATACTAATTTCCCGTCTCTAGATCACTAATAATTGCTGGTAACAAAGGCTTAATCGTACATGTATATAGGAAATGGACAAACATGTGAACAGAAATTTACATTGTTTCTCTCTTTCCATTTCTGCATGCTTTAAACTTATCACGAATTTCACTGTACCTTATGCCAGCATTGAACAGCTTGTTTGGTATCCGACGTTGGGCTGTCTCCATTGCAATTATCGAGTGAAAAACTTAATCTCGGCATTCAGCAGAAAAAATGTAAAATTGTTGCCCTATCTGGACTTTGAGCCATTTTGACCAGATGACTTTTGATTGAATATTTAATGGATGGATGCCCAGCTATTAATAGTGCTGTGGCGCAAAAAAACCTGTCAGACAAATTTAAATAATAGAGCCATGACACGAGCATGGCGAGTAAACCTGTCTTTGGGGTTTCAGACAAAGTGGTCTGATCAGTGTCTTCCCTGCTTGCTATTTTGACAAGCATTATGTCAATTCCAGCCCAGATAACCCACATTTTCTTTGAAAACAGAAAGTAAAAAGTGTTCAAATTTTTTTGAACATTTATCGTCCGTGTTTTGTTTTTTTAAATTTCAGGACTATTTTGAAGTGCGCCAAACTCATGGCATTGTATCAATCGGGAAAGTCCAGCACAATTCCAGAATCGAATCAAGCCTCGGGTGTACCTAAGGCGCATTACGCATAGTACTCTGTACGAAAAAGCTCCATTTTGTTAGTCAGAACTAGCGTATGGAAAATCAGCTTTATAGCATGTGGGTTCAGCCCTATCAAAATCCATTATTCTCATTACCAGAAAAGTTGAATGAACAGAATATATGAAGTTTATGATTTTCAATAAAATATCGCTATAGCGATATTTTATTGAAAAATACATAAAATTCATTTATAACCGCTTGGTTTGCTGCAGTCACACTTGTTATTGTGTTAACATGGTTTCTGTGAGGTCAGCGTCAGGTTATCACCAGCGTTATCAAAGCAGATCCTCAATGTACATCCGCAGTCTGATTCCGCAGAATTTCACGGAATTGGCCGAGGCAGTTCTGATTGGGCATTGTATATGTGAAAAATTTTTTTGACTATTTACCGTACATGTTATTTTCTTTTTTTAATTTCAGGACTATTTTGGGAACACCAAACTAGTGGCATTATGGTGTTTTTTTATTAAATTTCAGGACTATTTTGGAGTACACCAAACTAGTGGCATTATTGTTTGTTTTTTTTCATTAAATTTCAGGACTATTTTGGAGTACACCAAACTAGTGGCATTATGGTGTTTTTGTTATTAAATTTCAGGACTATTTTGGAGTACACCAAACTAGTGGCATTATGGTGTTTTTTTTTATTAAATTTCAGGACTCTTTTGAGTTCACCAAACTAGTGGCATTATGGTGTTTTTTTTATTAAATTTCAGGACTATTTTGGAGCACACCGAATTTGTGGCATTATGGTGTTGTTTTTTTTATTAAATTTCAGGACTATTTTGGAGTACACCAAACTAGTGGCATTATGGTGTTTTTTTACTAAATTTCAGGACTATTTTGGAGTACACCAAACTAGTGGCATTATGGTGTTGTTTTATTTAAATTTCAGGACTATTTTGGAGTACACCAAACTAGTGGCATTATGGTGTTTTTTATTTAAATTTCAGGACTATTTTGGAGTACACCGAATAGATGGCATTGTCTATGTGAAAAACCAGTTGGATAGAGAAACTGCAGAGACCGTTATCTTGCACATATTTGTTAGAGATCTTCTAGGTGACGATTTCACAAGACAGACAGCTACAGGTAACTCAGTTACAGAGTCCAGGGCCCGGAATTACAATGCCTCCTAAGAGTTAAGGAAGACTTAACTTAAGTATTGATTTTTCAGGATGTGAAAAATAACGTTTAAAACTGATTAAAATCAAAACAGTTTTAATTTTTCTGAAGATCTTTGACCACAAATACTTCATCGATCAAGGCAATTTATTTAGCATCTAATATAGCATGTTGAAATATCAATACTTAACTTTAGTCTTGCTTAACTTTAAGGAGGCATTGTAATTCAGGGCCCAGATCTGTTAATGTTTTTCTTTAGTATCATAGCTATTAACCCTATACCTCATAGAGACGCCTTCTAACACTTTTGAAAACAGAGCAGACCCAGATCAGGCAGCTCTTGTAAGAGCTGCCTGATCAGCGTCTACTCTGTTTTGGCATGGAAATATGGTTAGATATGGTCTTACACTGGTGGACCTGACCAGTAATTTCTTTGTTCTATGTGCATACGTGAAAGTTTATTTATATAATTATTCATAGTGGGTGGAGCTTAACATGAATATTCATGAAGGAAAGGGTTAAGTAAGCTGTGGTTCTCACTACTCATCACAATAGGGCTGCCATAGAATTACAGATTGGACCTAGAGTAATCATTAAACAAGAATGAGATACCCTGGTGACCGCTATGTTTTACCACTTTTTGGCCCCTGAAGGTGGGCATCTTAGATGGGAGGAACATTTCATTGAAAATAAGTATTAAGATTCAAGATCCTTTTTTCTAAGCTACACCAGTCTGTAAACTAAATCAATATAAGCAGTGAGATGTTGTTTCAAAAATTGCAGCAAATATATTTCTGTCGAATAAATATGATTTGTTTTCTCTATATTATTGACCAATCACAAAACACTTTACTCTTAAATATAGCCAGTGGCTTCCACTCAGTTTTTGAAGCGATCACTGACCAGGCCTCTTAGCGCAGTGGGTAGGGAGTCCAACTGCAGATCCAGGGGTCGCGAGTTCGGTCCCGTCCCGGTTCCATACTTTAGTGGAGGTTGATCATGAAATAATTTCTACGGTCATTCTCCTCCTTCAGCTGATTTAAGAAGGGTTTTTGTCAGTTACAAGCGAAAGTTGGAGCGCAGTGGCTCAGTGGTAGAGTGCTTGACTCAAGACAGAGGGGTTGTGGGTTGAGTCTTACCGGCGTCACTGCGTTGTAGTTTGACTGAAAATTAGAAGTTCATGTCATGAACACAATCTTTTAAAACCCTTAATATACTAATGGATTCTTCTGGTTTGATACAATAAACTTGGAATAGTCCAATATATATAGAGGGGCTATAGGCCACAACTGCCGAATAAAATTGTATTTCTTTCTCTGAAGAGCATTTTTGTCTCAGCTTACAGTGTAGACCCTGATGAAATGCTGCATTGTTTGCCAGTCACTGGTATACAAAAGGTTAAAGGACACAGTGTTCCCTTATAGGTGCATGTGTTCTTAATGTTGGTGCATGTGCACTTAAGGTAAAAGTTCAAAGTTTGAAAATTTCGAACAGTAGTTGCCTGCAGACCGAGACCAGACTAATGCGGAAGACTAAAGCAGTTTTCAAGACAACATGGCAGACCCAGATCAGACTGCTTCATAAGAAGCACTCTTCCTCTTTTCCTTTTTTGACAAACATTTTGTGAATTCCAGCCCTGATAACCAACATTTGAGAGCCATAGAACCAGTTAACCAAAATGTTTTAGTGTAAAATTTCTTTTATTTTCTTATCCATCAGTTTGAACTACTCAAAAGAACCGTCTCACTGAAACAGTTCTTTTGAATACCCACAACATATGTTTAGAGAAATAAAGATAATCATTTTTTTCAATCACACACTCTTATCTGGAGGCCTGGAGAGAAAAGAGAAAATTGTTCAACATTTTAGAACATTTACATGTACAGTAAGACCTGTGTAAAACAGCAACTCAAAAATAGACAAAACAAAGATCTTAATGACAAATGGTAGCTTAATGAAGGTCGAAAGTATGCAGAATTCTGCAATACTTTTGACCTGCATTAAGCGATAATTGGTCTTGAAAACCAATTTTTCTGTCTTTTTGAGAGTGGCCGTTTTACACATGTTTTACTGTACCTTATTGGGTTGTATATGGTACATGGTACTTCTTCTTTTTTCAGGGACTGTCACTGTAACTATTGAAGATGTGAATGATAATTACCCCATGTTTAAACAAGGCAGTAACTACCAAGATACCTACAATATCTCAGTCTTTGAGGGTATCGAGGATGACTCAGAAGTGCTAAGATTGGAGACCGAGGATCGTGACAAGGACAAGGGTGTCACCTATGAAATGGGAAGTGATCCCTCACGGAACTTTTCTGTCACTCCAAATACGGGTAAGTATAGGCCTTTCTTTAGCTTGATGACATCTTTCATCATGGTTGATAGTTTTCTGGATTATTCCTGAATTCAGGATTTTGAGGCTGACTTTCCACAGAAAGTCAGCCTCAAAATCCTGAATTAGGCAGATTATAGTAGCCTTTTTGTTTTATTTCCAGTTTATCTAAAAATAAAGCTGGCCATTTAAACTTGAAATTGTTCATATTTTGAAGGCATACTGCAAGTTTATAGAGTTGAATTTTTTTTAACTTTAACCTATGTTTCATTAATTTTAAACTCAGGATTTGTGAGTCCCAGTTAGGCCAGATTTTTTTATTAGTTGATATACAGGAATTTTTTTCAGATTTAGGGTCGTGGGGATGGAAAAAAAAAGAAAAAAAAAACCTCTGAAAATGACCAGTTGACTGGTCATTTTCAGAGCTTTTTTTTTTTTTTTCATTTCTAGATTATTTTTTTTATAATATCTCCAGAACAAACAGTTAAACTAGTAAAGTAAACCAATTATCTGTATTAAATCTTAAAATCCTGCATAGGACAATCACTTTTAACAGTGTCACTCTCAAAAATAAACAGACAGAACCTCAAAAATGTATTATTTTTTCAACGAAACAAATAGTATTTAGAGTCGGCAGATAAAATAAAAAAATATTTTATAAATTAAGTTGTTTTTTTCTACTTTGCCGAAAATTACAGTAGGAGGGTTTGTAAATCAACTAATAAAAAAATTCTGGCCTTATAACACTATAAGGGAAGCAAATCTGCATGCATTTCGTTTTTACAACCACCTACCCCAATAAAATGGCATGCTTCTTCATGCTCTTGAGACTAGTGGTCTAAACCACTGTTCAGTTTGATGCTTAGATAACTTGGCATGTCATTTATGAAACTAATTTTTTGAAAACATGCGCCAGCGCTGCATTATTTCTGAAACAACCCACTGTTGCATTGGCTCTTGAGGCTAGTATACTTTACCATTGTTTAAGAAATAGATTCGCACCCACAGTGATTTGATGCTTAAAATATCACTGGCTGGAGGTTGGATAAATCATGAGCATGAAGGGTGAGTGATTTATCTACTAACGACTGACCGACAGATATTGACATACAGTAAAACCTGTGTAAAATGGCCAAAAAGACCGAGATTTGGTTTTCAAGACCAATAATGGCTTAATGCAGGTCAAAAGTATTGCAGAGTGCTCCAAGGGGAGCATTTTGCAATACTTTAGCAACCAAATGTCATTAAGATCTTTGTTTTGTCTATTTTTGAAAGGTTTTTACTGTATTAAGCAACAAATCACTGCAAGCTTGAATTTATTTAGATTCTGACAATTAAAAAGATAAAAATAATGAACAAAGCCTTCTGAGTAAAGGTTAACAAGCATGGAAGTGCATTAGAATGGGGATAACCATTTCAAAATGTTCATTTGGGGATGTATATTATCCAATATATGACCCGTTACATGTGATTTCCAACAATGTGGCATTTTAACAAGTGTATACTCAGCGGTGCCTGTGCAACCTCCTTTTAAGCTTAGAAACTCCAAATGATGTTCTGTCAGTAGCTTAATAATCATAGAATATTCAAGCGACCAGCAAAGGCTCCGATCAGACTGGGCAGGCTGATCTGAGGCTTTGCTGATCGCACATACCACATTGTTAGAAATCTCATATCGTGGCTCATATAGTCAGAAATCTAACTTTAGGGCTTCGCAAATGCATCACCATAAAGCTAAATTTCTGACGGTATACCTAACAATATATCTCCCCAAGTGAAAATTTTGAATAAAGTTATCCCGTAAATGAAAAAATTAAGTAAACCCTTTCTATTAGGGAAACCCCTAAAGGAGCTATTTTGCAAACAGTGAAGACCCATATGAAATGCAGCATAATGCTGTATTTCACCTTTGTCTACACTGTAAAGGTAAAGAAGATCTTCAGACAAAAGAATACAATATTTTTTGACAATTATAACCTGACACCCCTAGATATGTACAACGGGCTATCTCAAGTTAATTGTATCAAACCAGAAGGAAGAATCCATTAGTATACAAAGGGTTAGCCATAGAATAATTTTTGGTTTCTTTTGACAGGTATTCTACACCTTACACATAAACTGGACAGAGAAGACAAAGACTTTCTGGTTGTGACAGTAATTGCCAAAGATAAGGGCGTCCCTCCATTGTCGTCAACGGCAACCATCTTCGTCACGGTACAGGACATCAATGACAACAACCCCGTGTTCGATCCCTATGAGTTAACCTACCATGCGGCGGAAGATGCTGGAGTGGACACTTCTATTTGTAGAATTACAGCAACTGATGAAGACGCCAATAACTATGGGAGGATAATATATTCATTTGACGTACAGAATGATGATAATACTCTGAAAATTAACAGAAGCTCTGTAAGTTATATGGGCCTTGGCGCGAGAAAACCTGTCTTTGGATTTTCCAACCAGGTCATACTGAAACCAGCCTCCTCAGCTACAGAGACTAGCTAGAATATTGCAATTTCGCTTGTGGCAAGTTAAGATATGATACTTTTCAAAAAAAGGAACAAGAAAGATGCGAATCAGCCTGCACGGATGTGCAGGCTGGTCTGCGTCCTTGTGGCTCACAAACCCTGAAAACAGATTTTCTCGTGTTGAGGACCATATAGTACTGGGAAAGAAATTGAAAAATAAAATGTTCAAATTGTATTTTTATTACAGGGGTGATAAATTTCATTCTTTATCCTTTAAGGCTAGTTTTGAGATCATGGCATCATTTTCTATTTTTAGACAACATTGGAATTAAAATCAAGAAAAATTTAAGCAAAGTTTTGAATACTTTTGAAAATATTAAGGAAAATGGAGCAAATGTTCGATTTTCCATAATATTTCCAAATACATTTTTCAAGGGCTTCAAAAGGTTGTATCATGGAGTAAAGGTTTAAATACCAATTAAGACAGGTTTATCAATATCATGTCCCCCACCGAAGGGTACCAATATCATTGGCCTTGGCAGGAGGCTTTCTTTGGTACACATTATCACATGAACTAGTGGTCGGATTGGAACCAAATTTTTCATGGATATAGCATTTGTGCATGCTGAAGACTTGATAAAGTTTTAGTGACCTTGCCCTAATTTTTAAGGTCACAGTTGAGCTAAATTGGTTAAATTTGAGATTTTGTTGTATGGGAGACATCTGTTTTTTTTATGAAATTTAGTTATTTTAAATTTAGTTTTCAGGGAAAATAAAATTTGACATTTTATATGAATGATCTGCCAGCAGACGAGACTATTGTAGCTGCACTAAATTGTGATTGGACACAGAATTTTGAAAAATGTCAACAGACAACAACAAAAGCATGAATAATTACCTAGCATGCAAATAGTTAAGCCCTTGCCTAATTCAGGGTTCGCACAGGCTTGAAAAATACTTGAATGTACAGGACTGTCTTGAAAAGTCCTTGAAAATTAAATTTGCCTTGAAAAGTACTGGAAAAACACTCAAAGGCCTTGAAAAGTCCTTGAATTTTATTATTTATAGGAGTATTCAACACTGTCTTTTGAGACCTAAATCAGTATAAAATTGAGGTGTCTTTATTTGGTGCAGCATATGCTGCACCAAATAAAGGCACCACAATTTTATAAATATTTTCTAAGACTAATATTTTAAGTAAAGCAGTCCAACATTTCCGAAGTAGTATTTTAATGTGTAAATCAGTATTTTGTATAAGTTTTCAGACCTTGAAAACAGTAGGAGTCTTTGAAAGTCCTTGAAAAGTCCTTGTTTTTTTCCCAAACTTGCCTGTATGAACCCTGTAATTGATAAGTTATTAATAAGTTAATAAGTTATTTCTATCCTCTAGACTAATTGACTAAGTTTGCAACCTAAATGGTAGCACTGGCTAAGTGGTGTAGCATGATATAGCCCTTTCTATGAAAATGACCTGTGTGTCGTGTTTCATGGTGTCAGAACATTAAAATGACACACCCATCTCATTGCCATTTCCCCAAGGGGAGATGGTGATGAGGTGTGTGTGCCATTTAATAAATTCATTTATTTAATAAATTCATCTCCCCCTTGGGGAGATGGCGATGAGCTGGGTATTTCATTTAATAGATTCATCACTTTACTTTGATACAGCTTTCAATTGGCTTCTGTATTTTCAGACAGTAGACAACAACCCACTTTATTTAAGTGCTGAAAGTGTGCAAGCTTTTTTGAAAAGCTTATACTTGTATATGTATCATTTTTCCACAGGGTGTGATCTCCGTGGCAAGATCATTGGACAGAGAGAGGCAGAGCTCCTACACACTATTTGTCACCGCCATGGACAATCCCGGAGATCTTGATAATCAGCGAACCAATCAGACTAAAGCTATAACCATCTACGTCGACGACGTCAATGACGAAGTTCCTGTATTTAGAAACCTTGATTCTAATGTTAAACATACCGTTCTTGAAAATGCGGAACAAGGCCATCTTGTTTTGACGGTGACTGCAGAGGATGATGATGTCGGTGACAATGCTAAGCTTTCTTATACAATAGCAGGAGATGATCCATTAGTGCTAAACCTGTTTGTCATAAAAACAGTGCAGAGTTTTATCGGTGGTGTGCCAAAATATTTTGGTGATATTGAAGTGAATAGTAATCTTCTCGGAAAAGTGGGTGAATACGAGGTGAGAGTTACGGCGACAGATCATGGATCACCAGCAAGATCGGTGGAGGCTAGTTTGACTATCAGTGTAGAAGATGTGAACCTGCACCAACCAGTCTTTGTCCAACCAACAGGACCCAGAAATACTATACAAACCAATGAGGTATGCATTATTCATAATTTACTGTATTTGACTGAACATATTTGAGATGTACATGAATTACCATATGTGACAGAATGTATTTGAGATATACATGATCTGAACAGACTTGAGGTGTACATGATTTACCATATCTGACTGAAACTATTGAAAACTTATTACATAACATCCCTTTTCATGGCTGGCAAGTCGTTTTAGCGCAGCTAGCAACCACTGGCCAGCACCCTAGATAAGCAGCGTATTTGTGTAAATACGCAATTAAAATCCTCAAAAAAGCAATTAAAATGAAATGAGTGCATATTGAAAAGCAATTCTAACGATCGGTATGCAATAACATGCGATGTCATTGCGTACCATTTGGTCCATTTCATTTCCATTTGGGTAATAAACAAATGCCAGTCGGATATTGATTTTTTTTACTAGCCAGCGCGCAATATAACTCCAGTTTATGAATAAAATATCGGTGCCCAGTCCAGTATTTCGCGGAAAAACACTATGATGAAAGTGAAACTTTGCAAAGTGAACACGCTCGAATGTCAAGAAAGGGATGAGATTTGCTTCATGTACATTAAATTAAATCCGCTGGTTTGATACTTTAGAAAGGCAGACGACGGGAGTGAATAAATATGCAAGCACATTCCCGATGGCTTCATGCAATAAGAAAACACGTAATCACAGAAAAAAAATGTGGCGTAAAAAAATATGAAAATACGCAATTATTTTTGCAAGTACGCAATTGAGGATAACCAGGTCACGTAAATACCCAATTGACCCAAAAGCTTATCTAGGGCGCTGACTGGCTGTAAGCACAACATGTTACCACTTTTCACTGTCTTTTTGAAGGCAAAATGTTACCAATACATTAGAATGGGGATAACTATGTTCAAATTTCTTATTTTAGGTGTTATGTGGTCGGATATACAGTCAGGTCAGAAAACCCAGTTTACAGCTGACTCATTGCTGCAAAGCAATTTTTATTTTTCCAACTGAATATCTGTCAATATCCCTCCCAAAATGATGATTTTGCCTTGAGTTAAGAGTGCATAATAAAAAAATAATTCTCTTATTTCTCAACCCAAACATATGTTGTGGATACTCAAAAGAACCATCTCAATGAGATGGTTCTTTTGAGCACCCAAAACATATGCTTAAACTTATGGGTAAAAAAATATTTACAATTTTACACTGAAAAGTTTTTATCTAAACCTGTGAATTTCCCCGAATTATCATTTATGCGGACTCTTTCAACTTTCAGGAGCAAGATCCAGGAGCATTGATAATGGACATCATTGCCAGTGATGAGGATCACGGCAGGAATGCTGATATTACTTACACTATACTAGAGGAGAATGATTGGGAACAGTTTGAAATTGACGCCAAGAGTGGTCAGTTGACCTTCAAAAATAAACTGGACAGAGAAACTAAGTCTTCATATGAGGTATGTTTACATTTAGAAATTTCTTGCATAAGTTCTGTAGTTCAGAGCTAAGGCATTGTGTATCACAGGTTTAGATAGACAAAAATTTTCAGCATAAAATTGTAAATATTTTCTTACACATAATTTTTAGCATATGTTTTGGGTGCTCAAAAGAGCCTTCTCATTGAGACGGTTCTTTTGAGTACCCACAACATATGTTTTTGTTGAGAAATAAGAAAATTATTTTTCTGTTACACACTCTTAACTAAAGTCCTGTGTATGCTACCAACTTTGATAAAACTTAACCACTTGCCTTGTACCCAGAGGTTCTGAGTTTGATCTCCGGCTCCTCCCGTCTGTTGGATGTGACTCTAAGCTGTGGCCCCGTATCCATATGAGCTTAGCTATTGGTGGGACGTTAAACAAAACTTGGGGGTATCAAATAATAATAACAGAAGGCAATCAAAACCCTAACTTGATTTCTGAACCAAACATATTGTGTGGGTAATGGAAAGAAATGTCTAAATGAGATGGTCCTTTTGAGCACTCAAAACAAATATGAGCCACGACATGAGATTTCCAACAATGTGGTATGTGTGACGAGCATAGCCTCAGATCAGCCTGCGCATACACGCAGTCTGGTCAGAGCCTTTGCTAAGTGGCTTGAGTAATCTATGAGTGTTAAGCTACTGACTGAATATCATTTGGAGTTTCTAAGCTTAAAAGGAGGTTGTAACTGAGTCTACACTTGTCAAAATACCACATTGTTGGAAATCACATGTCGCGGCTCAATTTTATTATTATATTTAAAATAATTGGGGAAAATGTAGTCTTACATACTGTCCTGCCAGCCAAGAGTGACAGTTACGTCAACTTTGTTTACAAAGTTATAAAGGACTTAGAATCGATTGATCACTTATGTATTAATCCTATCCGCAGGATAGGATTAATACACAAGTGATCTCTTGATTCGCATTAGCTGAAGTGGGGTGTACAAGTTTATGTTTTACTTAACAATAGTAAACAAAATATTAAGTCACTGTCACTTTTGGTTAGCACGATAGTACAAAAACATATGCAAAACTGGACCTTTATTTACTTTATATTTTAGATAAAGATTCAGGCAGAGGATGATGGTGTACCTAACAAGCTCGCCAGTACGCTGACACTTATCATTGTTCTGTTGGATATCAACGATAAACTACCGGAGTTCCCGAGAGATGATGCTCACACCCCGTATATTATATCTGTTGAAGAAGAGAGAGTGGCAGATCAGACAACAACAGATCTAAATATAGCTGTAGACGAGGACAAGGACGTTAACTCTGTTATATGTTACTATATTATAGGTACAGTATAGGCATCTTTGACCAGGCAAGATCATTTGCAGGCTTTCAAGTGGTCCCTACTTTTCCCTACTTCTGTACTTTTTTGTAACTTCTACTTTTCCCTTCATTTTTCTTGAAAATGCCCTACTTTTCCCTTCATTTTTCTTGAAAATGCACTACTTTTCCCTTTATTTTTCTTGAAAATGCCATTATTCCTACATTTATTTGAAAATGCACTACTTTTTCACTCTGAAATCTAAACTACATGATAAAACTTCGAAAATATTTCCTAGTTCACTCGGATTAAGAGAATTAATTATTATACTTCTGTCTGTTAGCATATAAAATACTAACTCAATTTTAAGTTTTCAACTGCAAAAATCCCTCTGTTTTGAAATGGTTTGAAAATGGATGGTTTGAAAATCACTTTGGTTTAGGATGGTTTGAAAATCACTCCGGTTTGGGATGGTTTGAAAATCACTCTGGTTTGGAATGGTTTGAAAGGCACTGGTTTAGGATAGTTTGATTGTCACAACTTTTATCTTTCATCCACAAAATGAGTCCATATTACAGGGTTCGCACAGGCTTGAAAAGTACTTGAATTTAGAGGGCTTTCTTGAAAAGTCCTTGAAAATTAAGTCTGCCTTGAAAAGTCCTGGAAAACCACTCAAATGCCTTGAAAAGTCCTTGAATTCTTCTATTTTCTATAGAACTTAACACTTTTGATAGAGATCTACATCAGTATAAAATTGTTGTGTCTTTATTTGGTGCAGCATTTGCTGCACCAAATAAAGGCACAACAATTTCATACTCATTTTCTAGTACTAATTTCTCCATTATCTCAGTCTAGCATTTTGGAGAAAAACTGTAAAATAGTCTTGAGAAGTCCATGAAAAGTCCTTGAATTTTACTCAAACTTCCCTGTATGAACCCTGTATTAATAATAAAATTGCACCACTTGATTGGCTGTAAATCAGAACTTAGTTGATATAGCATTCACAACTCAAAACAATCTCAGTAATAGTGCCCTAATAAGTACCTCTGTGCTTTTAAGGTCAAAAACAGTATGCTAATTCACATGACTTGAATGGGTATTGAATATATGGAATGAAATTTTACCTTTTTGTGTATTCTGTCAGGGGGCTAGGTATATGATACACTTCTACTGCCTTGTGGTAGAAGCCAGCTTTTACAGCGAAATGGTAGAGTGTTTGCCTGTAGATCCAGCAACCTGGATATGATTCCCGACTGGGACAGGTTGAAATATTTTCACTCTTCGACAGCTCTAAGAAGTCTAATAACTCTGTCTCTTTGTTTCAGCTGGAGACAGCGCAGTAAAAACCCACTTTCAGCTCAATCAGAATGGAATACTAACCTTGACCCAAGCCTTTGACAGAGAAAATCTTACCAATCCCGTCATTAACATGCTTGTACAGGCGACACCTGAATGTCACAAGACGGTGGAAATTGACACCAATGCCAGAGTCCCTCCTGTGAATTATCTCATTGATAGGACTGTGCTCTGGGTGCTGGTAAGTTCACATCTTAACCCTTTTCAGACCAATGGCATTTTCCATAAAGCTACATACAGGGTGTCCCAAAGAGATATGAAACGTTTCTAAACTTAGAATAAAAGTCCAACCTTTAAGTTTGGCATACCTAAATGTGCTCAAATATAAAACAATATGTGAAAAATTTATTTCATGGCATTGCTAGCATTGTCCTCTGTAAACGTTATGTTTCCGGTAACTTCAAAGATGGTATCACCAAATAAGCCAAATTTAATGAATTTTCGTACTGAAATAGGCTAAATGTGATATTCTAGGCAAAATGCTTTACTTGTAATGAAATTGTTCAGTATTTAAGGCATAAAACAAAACAATAGGGTCATACAAACACATCAATTGGTTTTGTTTTATTACATGCACACTTAACTGTATACAATAGTTCAAACTAAACACCAGGTATCAGTGGCCTTTATAGAGAAAAGTGGGTGGGGTAATGATAAAGTGCACACCTAATGGTATTGTCAATTTATTTAGATAAAGCAACTAAATAATCTAAATGAATTGGGTCATATGCAAGAACAGTCTCTTGTGTATTTTACATGACATCAAAACTGTAGCACGTTGGTTACCATGGTAACAGACTTCATTTTGTAAATCTAAAATGTCTTAAAAAATGCTCATTATGAACAAAGAAATGAATATCAATACAATGCTGAAACCAGAATCAATAAATATATAGTGTCAACAAGCTAGCCATGGAAGTAAAAACTGTGTAAACCAGAAAATAAGAACCCCCTTTTTAAAAGCTTAATCTTGCATTTTCATAAAATGAAAACAAATAGGAATATGGCATTATATAATTTCTATGTAAAGTATGTTAATCAATAAAAACAATAAGCAACATATCTTTGTTGAGTCAAATGTTATAAGACTTTCACAACGTTTCATGTGTTTTGGGACACCCGGTACAATAAAGTGAGAAGGGTCTCGGGGGATTTTTCTCCCCATTTTGGGAACATGACCCGACCCCCAGAATTGGGAATTTTTGCATTGTTTTACAAAATTGTGAAAACTCACACCGTAAAATATGATCAAATAAAGAAAACATCAAACATTTGGATCAATCATAAGCACCATTTCAAAATTTGTAATGCAAAAATACATTTGCAATGGCACAGTCACAAAAAGGTGATAAGTTTTTTTTGTTCCTTGAGTTGGGAATTTTCTCCATGAAATAGGGGAAAAAACATACTTTTTGCAATTGGGAACATGACTCAATATCGTTGTCAAAAGAAACCCTGGGTCTGTTGTTTATACTGAGGGTTCTCCAGTTACAATTTCAAAAAAAAATATTGTATTTCATTCTCTGAAGATGAATTTTGTTAGCAAACAGTGCAGACCCTAGATCCAGACTGAAACTAGTTATTAGTTAACTACACTGTATTGATCATGGGTAAGTCAATATTGACTTGAGGTCAACTGTATTAAGCTGAGGTTGAATCAAATATACAAGATTATACAAGTGCTATATCTTACGAAGTTTATTAATTAAAATTGCATAAATCAAGTGATTTCAAATTGGCACAGTTACAAGTCAGAGGTCAGCTGACCTCGGACCTGTAACTGGGCCAATATGAAATCACTTTTGTTTTGTTAGATTCTTTACGTTCCAGTCAAAAAAATTTCAGTCATGTCAGCACAGGTCTTCCTGGGTTGAAACAGTACTAAACGGAGGATAAAGTGTCTTGCTCAAGGACACAACACAGTGACTCCACCAAATCACTTGATTTAATAACATAATTGTATAGCTCACAAGTTCTTTTTATTACCGGCATACAAATTATATTTATTTCTGTAGGTTGAGATCAAGGACATCAATGACAATCCACCAGAATTCAAGCAACCTGTACTGACCCTCGGAGTTACCAGAGGTACAGGTTATGGTACAGCTATATTAAATCTCAGGGTAAGTGATTTTGTCTTCATGGAATAATGCCACAGGCTGTCTCCAGAGCAAGTTATAACAATCTTAATGCAGCTATTTTCTTTTTGTATGGTTTTGTTGATGCGCATTTTTAGCTGGAAACCTATAAGTAGAAGAAGAAGAGAAAAATCAAACAAAAAACACCAATAAAAATCATTGATCTTACCAAAAAAGTCAATCCTAAAATGTGAAAATCTAAATTCGAGCATACCTCGCCTATAGAGTCAATGCTAAAAAAGTGTGATATATCAAACAATAATTCACAGTTTTGAAAGCGTGAGGAAAGTGCATGCTAGTTGATGTCATTTGTTACTGAAAATGGCGTCATTGATGGTGTTGAAGCCATTTGTATGCTTCAAAGACGTTACAAATACACGTAAACGAATGCGACATAGTCTAAGTATTGGTGAGAGTTCTTCAGCACAATGGCGTAAAGTTGAAAGAAGACTGAAGACTTCAAATGTGTTCGCCGTTTATTGTGTGTTAGAATCGAACTAGATCAGCTGTAGTGCGTGAATTGTTGAGTAATAATTCACTGTTTGTCAGATGTACAAAGATAAATCACTGGCGCTACACGCTTGTGATTTGATCTTTACAACTGACCTCCAAACAGTGAATTATTACACAACAATTCACTGCTAGAGCTGATCTATTTCTTAAATAAAATTTTGCAGCACTCCTTCATTAAAAACATTGTATTACCACCAACAAAGTTGGTTATGTAAATATCAATCTCAATAATTTTTTGTACCGAAGGATATGTACTCAAACTCAAGAATATACCTTATCATATGACATCACGTCTTGGGGTGATATAGCACCATGTATTAAAATTCATAAACCACCAGATGTATTGAGTAGCGTATAATGACATCTATAACAATGTGGCATATATATGACAAAATCTAAATATTTTCACGCAAAAAACATAATTTCATTATATAATTTTACTGTCATATGTTAAATATAATCTAAACTTGTGCTCCTGTATTGTTGAATTTATTAAGCTCATTGCAAAAAAAAGCAATGAAATGCTTGTCAAGCCTTGCATTTTAACATTTTTCTCAACTTGGTCAATAAATCAATAATACATGAACACTCATTTAAGATGCTTTTCAGGCCTTTAGTTAAGACTGCTTACCAGAAAATAATTTTCTTATTTCTCAACCAAAACATATGTTGTGGGTACTCAAAAGAACCGTCTCAATTAGACGGTTCTTTTGAGCACCCAAAACATATGTTAAAAATTGTGGGTAAGAAAATATTTACAATTTTACACTACACATTTTCGTTTTTCTAAACCTATGTGCTTTTTGTCATTTTCTTGTAGACACTAGTAACAGACAAGGATGCTACAATGAAGGTGAAGTTCACAGCCTACAGAACAGAGGCACATCTTCAGAATGAGAAACAAGTTACAGACCCCTTCATTGTGTTCCCTAACGGGACAGTGAAGACCAACACCTACTTCCCAGCAGATATGTATGGATACTTCCTCATCCAGGTGCGAGCGGAAGAAAATGTGACTGGAGGTCTTCCTTTTGTGGCCAATGCTACCTTAAGAGTAAGTGTTTTGCTGATTTTTGGGGTTTATGTCGCTTTCAAAAATCTGTCAGTCATATCATGTTGGTTAGCTTTTCATGAGTGTTTTTTAAACATACCATATATTTCAATTCATGTTCATTCTCTTATAAATGCCACCTGAGGATCACAGTGGCTGAGTGCTCCACTTGAAATCAAGCAGTTGCTGGTTTGAGCCTCGCCAGAGGCACATTATTCGAATGACCAATAAAAAACTCAATTGATCACTCAATTTTCAATCGACCACCTATCAACCAGTAATGACTACTTCATGAGAATCGACCAGGGCGGTTAAAACCGCTCCTGGTGTCGACCCTGGGTGTTGCACCTTTCAAAAGAATCTGTTATTGTAGAAAGGAATAAACGTCGCTTTTGAAAATTGCAATGCCCCAGGAGCATGGTTTAGAATAAATACGATATTTAGTGAATTCATACATTCATCAGTGACTGAAAACTGCCAGGTAAAGAGTCTTAGGGAGCAAAGAAACCTTGATATACATGTCTTGTGATAATATTCAGGGAAAAAATGGGACATGTTTATTATTTGCTACAGTTGTGATTGGCATGTTAGGTATATACAATACATAGCTTATAGCCTACCATGATTATGATTAGGGAGCGCAGTGGCTCAGTGGTAGAGTACTTAACTCGAGACCGAAGGGCCGCGGGTTCGAGCCTCACCGGCGTCACTGCGTTGTGGTCCTTGAGCAAGACACATTTATCTAGCTTAGTTCTGGTTCAACCCAGGAAGAACCGTCCCTATATAACTGAAAGATTGTTGATGGGACGTAAAGAATCAAATCAAACAAACATGATTATGATTACTTAAATGCATGTGTGCCTCTATGCAACAAATTTTAAGTTAAACTTTTGTCAGGAAGAATTTAGAGAATCTAGTTTGTCCAAAAGTCACGGTAAACATGATATTCTAATGTCAGACTTGATTTGTTTCAGATCTCCTTAATTAATGATGACCAGAGAGTAAAGGTTATTTTCCGAAAACCACTCGATGAAGTGAATGGTTTTCAAGTCCAGTTTACAGGGTAAGCCACCTTTTCCTTTTACAGTGCAGTCCCTTTACAGCACTATGTTTTGGATCCATAGGAATGGACCATGTTATAAGTGAATCATGTTATTAAGGGACAATTTTACAAAGGAATTATAGGAAAATGACCATTTCATGGATTACTTTGTTAAAAATTTCATGATAAAACATTTTAGAGCCACAACATGACCATAATATATCCAAATCAGTGTTTTATGATGAGGTGTGTTTTAAAAAGACTGAACTATACATTGTTTTTATACTTCTATCTCATATGGATATAAGAGGCAAATGGCTTTTCACATAGAATATATTTGACATGGTTGGGCATCAGCGGAACTACCGCGAAATCGCGTAAACGTAAATTTGTTCCTTCGTCACATACGGGACCTTTCACGGTAGTGGCATCGTCACGGAAAAGACAAACAAAGGTAGGTATTCTCGCTTGTTTTGATTATTTGTGAAAGAATGAGATAACTATGTAAAAATCCAGCAATGCTATTCCATGTAGATATGATTTATCTTGCTAAACAGGCCAAACGCGATGTTGAAAAAAGCTTTACTTTGAGATGAGAATCGTAACCAAATCGGACCCAGAACGGGATTTCTTCAGTTTTATGTGAAAACGAAGAAAGTATGCAGATGTTTTGCCAGTTTTAGCTCAGAACAAGAACATTTTATACATGGCATGTACATGGCAGCCCTTATTCGTCCTTCGTACGTAAATAAATCGAACCCATCATGTTCTATGAATGAATAAATGCCAAAGTTTTCAGGCACAGTATCACCTTCGCCATCACGGCAGTTGTAACGTCACCCTCTAGTTCCTTCGAGTTCTCATTCTTTCACAAAAAATCAAAACAAGCGAGAGTACCTACCTTTGTTTGTCTTTTACGTGACGATGCCACTACGCAATTTCGCGGTAGTTCCGCTGATGCTCACCTGTGTATGAAGGGCCCATTGACTCAGGGGGTGTGGATTGCTTAACTTGAGATTGCAAGGTTGCTGGTTTTTGTGCTTGTAACTCAAACTTTCAACTTTTAATGAATCAAATTAACTGACTTAATTCACCATCATAAATGAAGGTATGCAAGTCATCAATCAGCAGTCACCTATTGGTAGAGGTCCAAATGAGTTATGTGCCCTTTGACTTTAAAATAGTCATAGTTTGAATACTTGCACATTAAACATGTTGAATTTGTGTTGTGAACTACTTTTCAATGAATGGAGTTTGAAATAAATCGTTTCCAGTCAATCCCATTGGTGCAATTTCATTAACAATATTAATTCATCTTTGAATGAAAAGCAGTGTGGATCTTGATCAGCTGGCTTCTGAAGAAGCCAGCTGATCTAGATCTACACTGTTTTTACAAGAGGATATAGAATTTGAAAATTATTCACACAATTCAGATATTGGGTCGAATATGGTAAAGTATCCTTTACATACAGGATCGTACATGAATGCTCTTGTATTATTGAATTTATTAAATGAGTTGGGGACAAGAGATAAAATGTGAGGCTTGTTGAGCATTTCATCACTTTTTGGCAATGAGTTAATTGTTCATTTATACAGCAACATGAATGTTAGATTCTATTTATCATATGATGTTAAAATTACCTTGAAATCACATTTTTCGGCATGAAAATGTTAAGATTTTGTCCTTGAAATGGATGCCTTTACATAAAATCAGTAAATATGTAAACCACTAGTGGTTTACCAATTTTAATACATGGCATTATATCACTCTGAGACATGACATCATGTGATAAAAAGAATCTGCGTGTTTGTATTTTCAGGACACTACAGTCTGTGATAGGATACAGAATAGTTCTGGATAAAATTCAGACCCATGAGAATGCTGCCGGATTACCTGAAGTTAATAAGTAAGAAAACTTATCATAGATATGGTTTTGAAATGTAAATGTAACAGTAAATGTTCTAAAATTTTGAACACTTTTCTCTTTCTATTCTCAAATAAAAGGTTGGTAATCAGGGCAGAAATTTACAACCTGATTGCCAGAATAGCAAACAGGGAAGACCCTGATCAGACTGCTTCTGAAGAAGCAGTCTGATCTGGGTCTGCCCTGTTTGTCTAAGCCTTTTTTGTAGCCAACTAGTGTTCAAATTTTTAGAATATTTACTGTAATCCTGTTGTTGAATTATTTTAAACAGTGTGACTTCTTATAATTAGCCCTTTTCCCACCGTGCACATCATTTGGTATCTGCTTTCTAATCTGCTGATGTAAACCAGCCTGTTTCACAGGATTATTTCTGGTCCAGAATATGAATGGGCAATGAAAATGGGCCAATGGCCCATGCCCCATTCATTTGCATGCAAAAATCAAGATTTTCATGGGCCATTTGAAATTTTGAGGGGCCATTTGGAAAAAAATGATGGGCCAAAGAAACCTTAATATCCACCATACAACAAAATGAACACCAGATTTGAATAGCTAATGTATGGGGTTATGCCAAAAATGAAATCAGAATAAATCTAGCACTTGCTAACTTGCTAGTAGTTTTCTCTAAAAGCAAGTTGAAATCGCTATCACTTGCTATTTTTAGCATGTAAAAACAAGTCACCATTATTTCAACCAATCCATGCAATAACATAAGCTGTATGGTAAACAGTGGGGATCCTGATCAACCAGCTTCATCAGATCTAACATGACTTTTTTTCTCTTGCAGAACTGACATGTTCATCCATGCAGAAGATTTTAAAACAAATGAAACTTTAGCTGCAGCAGAATTACTTAGGTAGGTTATTACCCACTACACTCAGAATGACCAAAATTACTGCTCCTCGAGAATATGAGAATCTATTTTGAGTGTGAGGATGGGATAGAAATCCGGCCCTGATGATAGCCAATTGGCATCACAAGGCTTGCCAAGTGATGACAGTGATCCTAAGGGACGAATTTTTCTATCCCATCTTCACATGAATAATGGATTCTTTTTCTTGATCGCCACTAAATACCTCATTAAATATTGGAAAAACATGAAAAAGGCTTCCAGAAAATCCTGAAATGCGATAATATGTGACGTGGTTCTTGATCGCCACTAAATACCTCATTAAATATTGGAAAAACATGAAAAAGGCTTCCAGAAAATCCTGAAATGCGATAATATGTGACGTGGTGACGCCACAGAGAGATGTGCGGCCGGCGTGCTGATGGGGTATGTAAAATAGAATTTTCTCATACAAGCAAAAACAGCCAAAATCCAGATCTGGTGTGCAAGAATAGTCTGATCTTGAATTGCACTCTTTACTCAGTCCTATCTGTCTGAATAAACAAGGCTTAACCCTAAAGGCGCCAATCGCAACAAAAGTCCCCTGCTATTCTCGTCTGCTGAAATGTTTAAGATGCCTCTATGGCAAACAGTGTGGACCCAAAAGGAGCAGTCTGATCTGGGTCCACGCTGTTTGCTTCTATACTTAATTCGTCAGTAATGTTAGGCAATTATTTGCAGCAGACGACTTCAGCAGACAACATTTTCAGATGCATTTTTTTCTTGGCGCTTTAAGGGGCCAGTCATGACTTGTCTTCTGCTCTCTCTCTCACCATGCACAAACGTCAAATGTGTTATGTACCTTGAGCATGTTCTACACCAGGAATGGAATCACATTCCATTGGCCGTGATTCAGAGGCTCATTTCAAGTATGTGGAGACGCTGCATGGCTGTTTGTAGTGAGAATGGAGGTCATACCAGATATAGAGAATCTAACATGAGTGCTCATGTTTTATTGAATTTATCAAACGAGTTGAGGAAAAGAGAAAATGCGAGGCTTGCCAAGCATTTGATCTCTGTTTCACAATGAGTTTGATAAATTCAATAATACAGGAGCACGAATGTTAGATTTTACTTTATCACAGGACATTAAAATTACATAAAAATCACATTTTTTGTGTGAAAACGTCAATATTTTGCCATCTTATGCGCAACCTTATAATGAACGTCATTACGTAATGTTACTAAATCTGTAAACCACTAGTGGTTTATAGGAGCCGCCGTGGTGTAGTGGATAAACCGCTTGCCTTGTAAACCAGGGGTCGCAGGTTCAATTCCCTGCTTCATCAGTCTGTCGGATGAGACTTTAAGCCGTGGCCCCGTCTCCACATGACCATAGCTGTTGGTGAGAGGTAAAACACAACCAACCCAAACTAGTGGTTTATTGATTTTATTGCATGGCATTATATACTTCCCAGACTTGGCGTCATGTGATAAACTGAATAACAGTGTGACTTTTGAGGTGATACCCCTGTACAATATGACACGGTGTAGTGTGTTAAGAAATGGTGACATTCAAATGAAATTTAGAAATTGCAATGATTGATAAAGCTATAAAACTGATTGGTCGTATGGTTTGTTTCAATTCATCTTCATACCAATTTGCAGTTTATGGGATAATTGAAAATTGCTAAACTTAAGTCTCGTAGTACAGTAAAACCTGTGTAAAATGGCCACTCCCAAAAAGACAGAAAATTGGTTTTCAAGACCAATTAGCACTTAATGCAGGTCAAAAGTATTGCAGAATGCTCCAAGGGGAGCATTCTGCATTACTTTTGACCTTCATTAAGCTACCGTTTTTCACTAAGATCTTTGTTTTGTCTATTTTTGAGTGGCCGTTTTACACATTTTTTACTGTATATTTATTCACTATTGTTTACTACAAGCATATCTTTCTTTGATTTACAGATTAATTGATACCTATGCAGATGCCTTATACAACTTGAGACGGGAATATGATGTTACCGAAATAGTGGTAAGGAATTACATTACAGCATAATTGATATGTCCAGATGAGCATTGAATTTGTGTGTAAAATTGTGATTATTTACTCGTTTGTCAATTTAGAAATATTTTTGGGTTCTCAAAAGAACCGTCTCATTGAGATGGATCTTTTGAGTTCCCACAATATATGCTTTAGTTGAGAAATGAAAAAAAATATCAGGAGGCTTGATGAGTATCACAAATTATTCTGTTCCATAAATAGCATAGGCCGTTGAAAGTTACTTTTTAAATCATTACCCCCTGGGAAATTTTACAGGCTTTTTTGTCTATGTATATATATATAATCGGATTTTTGATTAACATGCAGGTGCAGGGGCATCCTCCACATCAGTGGGCCCCTTTCCAGGTAACTGGCTAGCTGCACGCATAGCAGATCTCACACCTGATCTCCAGGTGCTCCTTTCTTGTGGGTCAACTGTGGTGAGCTTCCACTCACAGCAGTCTTTCTCTGTCAGTTTCTTCCATGTTTGCTTGGGCCTCCCTGCCCCCTGCTTTCCGTCAATCTTCATATCATATGCTGTTCTGATTGCACCACTCGAATGCGCCACATGCCCAAACCAGCGAAGCCTTCTCTCTCTCAAAATGAGGTCGAGGTCCACAAGCTGAAGCTTTGCCAGTAGCTCGCTTGACCTTCAACTTTTTCGAAAAATTCTCTCTGGAATGCCATCTGAGTGTCAAATAGATTGGATCCAGATCAGGCCCGACATTTCGTCGGGCCTGATCTGGGTCCAAACTGTTTGCTAAAGTTATCAGCAGACGACACTAGGATAAAGAGGCAAGTGGATTATTGAGATTTGTTAAGTTTTTTTTAAACCAGATTTGGGATGCAAAGTGATTTTGGATGCAAATTGAAATTCCTGGGTCCAGTCACTCTTCTAAATTAGGTAACCCTTGAGTCTGCACATAAGATTTGGATTCTTACCAAACAGATCAGTAACCAATACTCCAACAAGCCTGTGCAAACCTGTAGCCTCTCCATAGCCTTTACTGCTTGATTACAAAGAGTATAGAATTAAATACAGGTTCAGACAAATTGGCTGGAAGCCAAAAAGAGTTATAACATTGGGGCCTGGCTGTGTTGGATCAGCTACTCATGTATGTTTTAAAAATGTAAGAGGATACTTAGGATGAATTAACAAATGTTATTTTTACCTCCTTATTTATGCTGGAAAGGAAAACTCAATGACACAAAGTCTGCTGCAATCATAGTTACAAGTTGTGACCGTCTCAACATGACCAGAGCTGTTGACTAGGACGTAAAACCACAAACCAAACCCTAAAAAGGAAGTTGTGAATATCAAAAGATACAATGATTTATGGCACACAAAACATGATATGGGCCTCATCTTTAGAAAACCTGTCATAGCTAGGAGGCTAAGAGCCAAGATTGTGCTATTCCGGATACAAACATGCAACTTTCCACACTTGTTAAGGTTGGTGAGCTGATGATTTTTAGATATAGAACCACTTCGACAAATTTCCACTGCGCATGCGCAAGGCAAAATTCATTTCCGTTATAAAAATTTTGGTCTCACTTGACTACACAGACAAATATTTGCGTTTAACATGGTAAAAAATCGACCCACTATATCTCTAGATGTCCTAAAAGACATAAACAAATATATTTTAAAATAGTTTCCATAATTACGCATGCGCAAACTAACTAACACTTCTGGTTATCTGGTTTAATGATGTAAAAACGGTAGAAACCATTGAATAAATGGAGAAACCATTGAATAAATGGAATACTTATATCTTCTGACTGGGAAATAAATGTTTCCGCGCATCATTTATCCAATAATTTTTGCTGTGAATGCATTCACGCTAGAGAGCCACTGTACTAGAACAGTGCAGTCATTGCGGGTCGGTTACAGTCGATGAGGGCACACACTATATTACTTTGGTTTACTGTGATCCATTCTATAAGCTAGTTTTTTACAGCTATAAATTTTCATGAAGATGTTTTCAGTTGCAATTATCATTTAGGTATTGTAGTCCATTCTGGGACAATTGGAGCCTTCAAATTCTAAAACTAGCTAAGTACCAGCCAATTTCTGGATAGCCAGTGGGATTTTTATGTGTACGAAATCCGTTCATAGATCAATGAGATACTGTTTTAGTCATTGGCTATGATTTAATAGCATCACATAATAGAGAATACAAATAAGTGAATGAATAGAATGTTTTGCATATTTCTGTTGATTTTTTGTGAACTTGCAAACCATTTTGTAGCTGTCCGCAAAATTTGAGTAGTCAAGGGCATTGTACTAGTAGATGAGGGTCTAAATATAATCAATTTGTATGCAATCTGTGACCCGGTCACTGGAACAGAACAGCAAATATATGTATACTACTATGCGTACAGAATGAAAGTAATAAAGGGGGCAAAGATCAGGAATCGATACAATCAAGTACCACACCTGACCCAGGAAACCAAATGGGAAAGTAACAACCACACAATTTAACACCACAAATGATAGCCAAGAGGTCAGCCTTTTCCCAGCAGGTGACCACAAGGCAGCAATGAGCAGCAATGAGCAGATGCAAAAAGCATGACAAAAACAATACAGAAATTACACAAATGATCCACCAAAGAAGTACCGCCTTGGAATGGTCAGTTAAAGTATTTTACTGGAGGGCTTAAACAAGTTTCACTTGAATAAACTTTCAAAATGCCATGTCTTCAGATTCAACTAATATTTTGCATTCTATCTTAACTAACTAAAGTAAGCGTATGTTCCAGAACATAAACAAAAATGCCTTCCATCCTTATATCACCTTTTTGCATAACTCAGGTGCTGTATCGACTAACGCTTAACTCACATAAATTTTTGAGCAGCAGATACACAGCTGGATACATAAGTGACAATAATAAGCACAGAATATGTTCAAAAGTAAATATTGACAAAAATATTACCCGTTTCAACAGCCAGGTACACGTAAACAGTATATTTTGTGCCCTCGTCGACAGCAGCAAACCCGCGATGACCATGCTGTTCGAGTACAGTGATTCTCTAGCGCAGCATTTGACATGAATGAATTTCTCTTGTTATGCTGGGGACATGCATGGTTTCCCATTATGTTCTTGAATGACTATTTACCGTAATGTAACTTCGACTGTAACTTATGTTGTGGAGTTTACTGAAGAGTGTTTGACTGTCTTTTGGATTTATGTCCATGCATTGTTGTGCGTTTATTTTTAGTTACTTGGCACCTGGGCCAAGATGACAAGCTCACGTTGGTCTTATATACAAACGTATACATTTTCAAAGTGACATTTAACCAAGAGAGCAGGCAATATGTGCCATAATCTGTATATAAGCTGATATGACACAGCCTTTTCAAAGGATTTTCAGTTATTTAACATACCAATTTTAAACACAATCATCAATTTACAGAAATGTAGTGTTCAAAGTTGCCACCACAGGCACAAAGGGTCGTACACTGGAGAGCTGCATTTTCTTCTTCTGCAACCTTGAAGACAGCCATATCTCACAAGGTCAAGAGAAGATTTTGATGCTTGTGGTATGGTGGTCCTCAGTCGACTGTACATTCTAGTGTCTAGTCGTACCCATCCCAGTTTGCTGGACTTGGTAATCATTTCCCCTGTTCTAGTACTGACCCTAACACATGAGCCTTGATATGCCGCATTTAAAATGTGCTGGTACAAAACCACCTTCGTAAGGGCTGTCATTTTCTCGTACAAACCTTTTTGGTAAACAAATGTTATCTAGCCATGTCTATTTTCGTGTAGGTGCTTGCTTGTTCTACCATACAGTATCGTGATGAATCGTTCAATGGTGCAGAGGTAATCTGTAGGTGGCTTTTCAGGGAGAGAGTTCATTTTTACAAAATTCCCAGTTACAGCGGGAAAGCTTACCCACCATTTTCCACGACCAAGGAGAAAGGATGTTTTATTGCACCCTGTGAGTGAATGAAAAAAAGCAAGACAATTTGATTTCACACCAACGATAGCCGGCGGTTTTTGCCAACCCCGCAGTTCATCCACTCAAAACTGTTGCACCACAGGTATGACCAGAACTACTACATCAGTATCAACAGCACAACTGCTTGTTTTCTTTTTAGGCCTTTTAGCTGCTTCCGTAGCACGAGCAACCACCATTCTTGTAACTGCCTCCTCGTGCAAACAAGGCGTAAATGAAGACATATCGCAAGCTGGACAAACTGAGACCCAGCGTCTTCTCCCGTAAAGTGCAGAGTTCTCTCTACAGTATTGTCGCACTCTCCCAGTGCAACACCTGATCTTTGGTTATTGTTCTTAGTTGGCAAATCTTTTGTCCAGGAAACACAGCAGTTGGAAAGATAATGAAATAGTTTATTGTCATCTTCTTACAAGAAATCTTGCCAGTTTTTCGGTACGACAGTTATTTGATGGACCAACCTGCCGGTGGATGTCTTCTCCTCGTTTTTCCCTTGTTGATGCTTTTAAACTGTCCGCCTAACATGTGCTACACACTAAATCCACTCGACCAACTGCACAAAAAGTGGATATAACGTAACGTTTTAAAACATTGTTTGTATACTGCTCACTGAACAGTGCTAGCCCCTACACCTTTAAGTATCTGAACAGCGGAGGCTCCATCCGAAATGACAACACTGACTGCAAGTGCGAAATCTTTACAGGAGGACCATATGCCTCGAAGCCAGTCAGTAGCTTCAAAGCCAAAACTATGAGGCATATCAGCCCCCCCCCCCCCAAAAAAAAGTAACGTTATCATACCCACATAAATAGACTGGCATAGACTAACTAGTGTTTGGTATTCTTCTCTTATGGGAAATGAGACACTTGAAATAGACATATACAGTTCACTGACTGTGACAGTTTGGAGACAGTCCATCGACAGACAATGATATGAGGTCTGTGAACTCAAGCACGGCACAATATATGTGTCTGACTACCTGTTTGTCTGTGTGTCTTTGAGTCTGTTCGTTTGTTTATCAAAAAGGTATATTGCCCTTTGCCAGTGACCTATATAAGCTGCGTCACTGCCTTGGCTTAAAACATAATTTTTCAGAGACGTCCCCAAATCAAAACAATCCAAATTGGTCAATACAAAGATATGTGGTGGTGACTTTGGACCACCCTGGTAGCTCAGGTGGTGAGCGTGTCTGTCCGGTGTTCCAAGGGCTTTGAACTTGAGCAAATAACTGATTGCATGTCTGTGTGTCTGCCACAAGCCTACTATCCTCCTTTCTTAAAACTTGACTTTTAAGTCTAATAACACTTTTATATATGTTTAGCTTAGACAGAGCTTTTTGTGAAAGTGTATACTTGTAAACAAATGGGGCTTTGATTAGCATCTAAACAACATCCAGTTAAAATAAACCCACTGCGCATGCGTATCTAAACAGGTCTGTAGGTCCCTATATCATGTATATTTTTAAGACATGCTTTGGTCCTTTGATAGGGGCATCGAGTTCTGCACAGTTTACAATAAAAGAGAAACAGCATACCATCTTTGTACAAAATTCAAATTTTATGCGCATGCGCAACAATTTAAGAATGAAGCGGACTCAACTACAAACAATTAACATAGGTTCTGCCACATTTTTTTTATTCTACAACCAACATGACACCTTCTTTAAAGTCAAACTGTATGAAAGCTCTATGAAAAGAGCTTAAAATCAGAAAATGCTTTGCGCATGCGCAGTAGGCATTTCCCAATGTGGTTCTATATCCTATTCTGCTTAGTCAGTCATGGTCTACAACTGTGCCAAATTTCATGCTTGTATCCGGAATAGCACAATCAGGCTAAAATTTGGCTCTTAGCCGCCTAGCTACATTGGGGCTTTCTACAAGGTCATACAACATATGTTTTGGTTGAGAAATAAGAAAAATGACTCAATTTCCCAGTTACCTTTAGGCCTGGTCTATGCTTTATATAATTTATAATATAAAATCATTCTATATCATTTTGTGTTTCATTTTTCAGCCTACAGTAGAAGCTGTTGATGAGGAAGATTTGGCCAATGTTTTCAGGATGGCCCTAATCCTGGTCACAATTCTACTCTGTCTGCTCTGTGTTGCCATATGTATTGTTTTCTATTCCAGCCTACAGTAGAAGCTGTCGATGAGGAAGATTTAGCCAATGTATTCAGGATGGCCTTAATCCTGGTCACAATTCTACTCTGTCTGCTCTGTGTTGCCATTTGTATTGTTTTCTATCTCACTAGACAAAAGTAAGTTCAATTTGATTAATGTCATGTACTGTTAAACCTGTCTAAAACGGCCACTTTCGAAAAGACCCAAAATTGATTTTCAAGACCACCTGTTGCTTAATGCAGGTCAAAAGTATTGCAGAATGCTCCAAGGGGAGCATTCTGCAATACTTTTGACCTTCATTAAGCAACAATTTGTCTTTAAGACCTTTGTTTTGTCTATTTTTGAGTGGCCACTTAAGACAGGTTTTACTGTATGTAAATAGATTTTCCATTGGCAGCCATTGTGACTATAATTACCCCCAGAATTGTCTACTGGTGTTGACAGTTCTTGTTTATAGGATAAGCAGAAAGCATGCATTTGGGACTCTTGCTTAAAAGATAGGCTGGAAGGTGCTGGAACAAGGGATGGGGGCAGCTTTTTGTAAACTTAGCTGGCTAAAACTTCTAAATGAATACAAATTATCTTTAAATGTTTTGCTTGTCAGCACTCAAAGATTCAGTATGTAGCAGGGTTTCCTCTCTCCCTGGATCATGCACACTGTGACCAGGGATGAGAACTTGGAGCTGGAGGGTGGGGGGACATATTTAGCCCCTCAGAATATGGTTTTGTAATATATCTCATTGAAGGGCATATGACTGTGAAATTAAGGCATAATAAAAAAAATGCAATTATTCTAGTATTCCCATCAGAAAGACAAAAACATATTAAGAGTTGGCATCATCACTGGCTTCAATCTTTGAGGTACATGTACTGGCATCATCTCTGAGTACTATCAGCTGTCTAGCTCTCTACCAATTGCTGATTAAAACTTAGATTTAAGCTTGAAATTTCCCACCTCTTAAAACAATAATAAGATTTCAGCCCCTGAAGTAAGAAAAAAAGTGGTGTGTTTGTCACCTGACCTGTTTGTTGCAGTTTCTAAAAAATGGATGCTTTAAGCTTGCAGACATAACGTTTAAAATAGTTAAATATAAGATAACAGATACATATTTGGTGTGAATGAAAGTTTTTAGAATGTTTAACATTCAGGTGTAGCTAGGTCGCTTGCCGATTTCTTGTAAAGGTCTTTGTCCTGGTAACGTGTTTCAGTAGGAAGTGGGTGATCTTGCAATACTGTATCGAGAGTTCATGATATATAAAAAGTGAATAGATACATATGTAACCTAATAATTACACAGTGCATATTGCTTCTTTAACATTTTATGCCTACCCTCCTTTAAAAGCAGTTTTAGACCCAGATCCTAAGGAAGCCACTTGATAGGGCTCTACACCGTTTTTACCTTCGTCGCTTTAGCAAAAGCAGGTCTAGTAGTGGGTCCACCCCGTCTGTCTGTCCGTTCGTTCGTTCATTCATCTGTCCGTCTGTCCGCAACACTTTTGGGGTGCCTAGTTTGTGTAATCTGTAACTCCAACAGTTTTCATTCCTTTATATTCAAACTTTGCCTAATGATTGTTCATACATTAAAGATGTGCACCTCCCATTTTGTGCACATTTGATAAATATTTTCTCATTTTTTACGGGTGTTGAACTTAGACATTTTTTCGTTCCGAAATGCATAGGGGGGGGGGGGTCAGGTTTGTGTAATCTGTAACTCAAATAGTTTTCATTCCTTTATATTAAAACATTGCATAATGATTGTTCACACATTGAAGATGTGCACCTTCTATTTTGTGCACATTTAATAAATATTTTCTCATTTTTTACGGGTGTTGAACTTAGACATTTTTTCCTTCCGAAATGCATAGGGGGTGTCAGGTTTGTGTAATCTGTAACTCCAACAGTTTTCATTCCTTTATATTCAAACTTTGCATAATGATTTTTCATACATTGAAGATGTGACCTCCTATTTTGTATACATTTCATGATTTTTTTTTTCATTTTTGGGGGTCTTGAACTTAGACATTATTTTCTCTAAAATGACAAGACGGTATCTGGTTTGTGTTATCTGTAACTCTAAAAGTTAACATACCTTAATATTGAAACTTTGCATAATGATTATACATACATTGAACATGTGCACCTCCTATTTTGTGCACATTTAATAAATATTTTCTAATTGTTTAGGTCTGTTGAACTTAGATATTATATCCATCGAAAATACTTAGGGGGTGTCTGATTTGTGTTATATGTGACTCTAGCAGTTTTCATTCCTTCATATTCAAACTTTATACTTTATAATTGCTCACACATTGAACATGTGTGCACATTATACTTTGTGCACATTTGATAATATTTTTGGGATTGTTGAACTTAGACATTATTAAGTCTACACCACCTTTGGAGTGCTTACATTTTTTATTTGTGTGTAATCTGTAATTAAAACAGATTTCATTCCTTATCTTCAAACTTTCCATAATGATTGTTCACACATTGAAGATGTGCACCAGCGACGCAGGTCCAGAGCAGAGTTTGGTCTTGTTCATTGACATGGTGAATCCAAGTTAATAATGAAATTGCACCACTTGACTAGCTGGAAATCTGAAGTTGATAAAGCATAAATCATAAATCAAATAGTGCCAAGTTTGTGCTTAAAGGAATGTGGGTGCTTATTGTGTTTAGTATGGTAGAATCTATGCAATGAGCAATGTTCGTTGTTTGTTTCAGGTATATACGGAAATTAAAAGCAGCAACAGCACTGGCTTATGGTAAATATCATATACCTTCAATTCATTTAAATTGTACTAGAAATAAGGAGTAAAATCATATGAGAAGTCTTGAACAGTGTAGACAATATTTAGACTGCTTTTCAGCTCAAGTCTTAACTGTTTGAGGAGCTATGTCACAAATTTCCTACCTCAATTTAGAATTTTTTCATGCGCCATGGGCAAATTTTTGTTTGTATGCATACATGTATGCAACAAACTTTGACGTTGGCAAATTGCATCTGTTCTTGCCGCTAATGTCGTTATTGTGTTTTTAACAATTTGATACATATTCTATCCAGTCATATTATTATAACTTTCTAAACTTGTTAAGCTATTTATTATTAAAGATACTATTAAGACTTACAACATATAATTTTGTGGTGTATTATTTTTGTTTTGAGTCCACTATACATGCTTATAGTATTGTGAAGATATAATCAGTCATTATACAGTCAGCTGGGTGATTTGATTAATCACAATTGGTTTAGAATTTACTGCCATCCTTTTGAGAATGGCAATTATAATTGACTAAGTTTGCAACCTTTATGATAGCACCGGCTAAGTGGTGTAGCATGAGATAGCCCTTTCTGTTAAAATTACCTGTTTGTACTGTCTCATGTTGTCATCCCTTTCCTTTGAGACAGCTTTCAAATGGCTTAGAACTGTACTTTCAGTCAGTAGACAACAACCCAATACCATGCCGCATAGCGCAGTCGGTAACGTGTCTGGCTACAGATGCGTGTCTGACTGCAGATCCAGGGGTTGCGAGTTTGATCCCGGCCCGGTCCCATACTTTCGTGGAGATTGATCATGAAATAATTTCTACGGTCATAAATTCTCCTCCCTTCCGCTGATTCATTCAAGAAGGGTTGTTGTCAGTTACAAGCGAAAGTATGTGCACGAATTACTGGTTAACCGCTTGTTCAAGTTTGCCCAGGAAAAAGTGTGATTGGGTGAACTGACCGTCCCGCAATGACCATAGCTGTTGACTTGGGACGTAAAGCAACAAAACAAACAAAACAAAACAACAACCCACTTAAGTTAAGTGCTTAAAGATGGCAAACTTTTTGAAAAGCTTGTACTTGTGTATTTATTAATAGTTGACTCACCCTTTTTATACTGTCTAACAATTAAGTAAACTGTTACTTTGGCAAGATAAAATGCAGCAAAGTAAAAAAAAAATCCCGTTTTGTCATGGGCTGGCAAATTTCACCCAATTTATCTCTTCAAATCACCTGACCCATTACTAACTTTGGCCTCCTCAATAATGTGTCTGTTGTTTGTTGAAGATGTTGCATGAGGTTGCTAAAATGCAGCTTAAACAAAAAATAGTGATGTCAAATAGAAGCTTTATGCTGAAATGTCACAGGTTAGGTACTCTAAGAAATTTGAATGACTAACGTCAATGTAACATCCCGATGACACAATTTTACGGGTTCTGTAAGCATGGTAAGGTAACTTTTTCGGGCAAAGCATGACCTGTTATCTTTAGGTTCCATAGATCGCTTAATGCATCAACGACCTCAACTCAATGTCTTAAGTGAGGTTAAATGCTTATTCTTTGTCACTGTGCATCCTTGCATTCCAGGAGCTGGTTTTGAAGCAATATTTGACTGACACTTCAGCATGATGTGATTCTTTTTTGTATGCACATTGTGGAGTTGACGCCATGTAACAAATCATAAAGAAAATTGGGGCTCATGATCTTCATTCTGACGTCCACGTCAGAGTTTTACGTTTTTAAATATTTTCATCTTGTAGCGTTATTTTTATCCTTAAAGTGACGTTTTTTCGCATTTCATCACATGTCGTTATAGTCAGTAAACACGTTCTAGAAGATATCCTATCAAAACATCATATAACTACGCAAAAATATTTTATCGTCTGTTGTGTATCTTTATTCCTTAAGTATATGATACACACACACAGAGGAACATTCTAATTAGACCAAGTTTAATATTTTCTTTAATTTATTTAAGTTGCCCAACAGACTGTAAACTTTACCAGTGTTGTGAAATGTTTAGTTTCTTACTTTAGGCCAGAACTTTTTTATTAGTTGATTTACGAACCCTCCTACTGTAATTTTCGGGTAGTAGGAAAATAAAAAATTATTTCTAAATAATTTTTTTTATTTTATTTGCCGACTCTAAATATTATTTGTTTCGTTGAAAAAAATAATATTTTTTTTTGAGGTTCTGTCTGTGTATTTTTGAGAGTGACACTGTTAAAAGTGATTGCCCTGTCCATTTTATTTAAAGATTTAACACAGACTGTTGGTTTACCTATTATCTAGAGATATTAAAAAAAAAAAAGCTCTGAAAATTTAAAAAAAAAAAAAAAAGCTCTGAAAATGACCAGTTAACTGGTCATTTTCAGAGCTTTTTTATTTATTTTTTTTCGTCCCCCCCCCCCCCCCCCCCCCCCCCCCCCCGACCCTAAATCTGAAAAAAAATTCCCGTAAATCAACTAATAAAAAAATTCTGGCCTTATTTAAAACTAACCATTTTTACTGTATTTTTCCTTGCTTCGGTAGAAGCCTCTAGATATACACCTCCTCCTAACGGACTGCAGAACCCGTATCATGGTAATATAATTGACTGTCGTGAGGCGATGCTTTATGTTTCCCACCCAGTGTCCTTTTTTTCACATTTTTGTTTTAGAAAGGGAATTTTGTTATCTTTTGTTGCCCAGTCAATATATGGGCCTCGTCGTGAGGAAACCTGTCTTCCGGGTTTCCGACAATGCCAGTTTCAAACCAGTCTCCTCAGCTACAGAGACTAGTTAGAAAATTGAAATTTCACATGTAGCAGGTTTACTTAAGATACTTTCCAAAAAGCGAATAACCAAGGCGCTGATCAGACTGCGCAGATGCGCAGGCTGGTCTGCCCCTGTGTTGTTCACAAACCCCCGAAGACAGGTTTTCTCTTGTCAAGGCCCATATTGAAGCCAATAAGTTGTCATTTCTTTTGAAAAGCCATCGCTTGTATCATACATGTACCAAATTTACTCAAAATAGTCAGACACCTTCTAAAACATTTTACATGCAGTATTTACCTTTATTATTTAGAAAACTAAATTCTAAGCATACTTAACTTAAAGTTAAATTGAATCCATTTTTCTATCTGATGAGGCCTGTAAAATGAGGTATAGAAATTGCAAACAGTGTAGACCCTAAATCGGACTAACTCTTTGGGAACAGGCTGATTTGATTTATGATATTTGATCAGGCCTTTCCATTGGAATGTTAGGCGCACGAGTGAAAGTTTTCAGAATTTTTCCTAAATGCAGATTTTTGAGGAAAGTCAGCCTCAAAATGCTGAATAATATGGCGAACAATTGATATTTAAACCCAAAATTGTTTCAACTGGCCTCTGATTATTTAGAGTTAATGGGCCAGCACAGGAAATTTTGGTACTTATTGTATTCAAGAGAAGTGATGGCTCAGATGAGCCTGCACATAGGCGCAGAGCCTTTTCTTCTCTCATACACAAGGTATGGAAGCAGAGGTAGTTCCAGACCAAAAATTGACTTCAAGCCCCACTGGATATATGTGCATTGTCGTGAGAAAACTTTTCTTCTGGGGTTTGCGAACAACAAAGGCGCAGACCAGCCTGCGCATCGGCACAGTCTGATCAGCACCTTTGTTATTCGCTTATTGGAAAGTATCATATCTAGGTTTGCTACGAGCAAAATTTAAAATTTCTGGCTAGTCTGTGTAGCTGAGGAGACTGGTTTTAGTTTTGCTTTGTCCGAAACCTGGAAGACATTTTTTTTCATTGTTGCAGCCCATATGCTAGTATGGGTGTTTATTAGAGGTTTTTGCACATTTGCGATAAGTGCCAAAATCTGGCATGCTGGCCCAAATACATTATTTTCTGTTGGCCTATCTCAGAATTGGTTGTATTTCATTTTTTTGTAAGAAACCCAAGGTTCCTTAGTTAGAAATGAAGTGTTTCCCTTTTTCCCAGGTAATCAGTATATACAGGCCCAAAGATAAGAGTGCATAATTAAAAATTTATTTTTGTTATTTTTCAACCAAAACATATGTTGTAGGTACTGAAAAGAACCGTCTTGATGAGACAGTTCTTTTAATCACCCAAAACATATGTTTCCGCTGATGGATAAGAAAATAAATACTGATTTACGCTAATTCATTTACATTCTATTTCTTTTCCTTTTCAATTACCAGGTATGCACTCTTATCTGGAGGCATGTTTGGGGCTATAATGTACAGTAAAGCCTGCCTTAAGCGCGGACTCAAAAATGGACAAAACAAAGGTCTTAAAGACTAATGGAAGCTTAATGAAGGTTGAAAGTATCGCAGAATGCTCTCGTGGAGCATTCTGCAATACTTTTGACCTGCATTAAGCGATAATCTGTATTGAAAACCAATTTTTGGTCTTCTGGTCTTCTTTTTGAGTGGCCGCTTATGACAGGTTTTAGTGTAGATAGAATGAAATCTAGATGTACATGTTTATTTGTGCATTAATTAATCCTTTGTTTATCCATTTACTGTGTTAATAGATGTGAATATTTAGAATACTCTAAAATGAATTGAAATATTGCTATATTGCAGCCCCTATTTCACTATCTGATTATGAATCTCCCCCAACCCTCACTGCTGTAGAGGGGAAGGTTTGGAGACACACATATGATCGTGAGTTGGCAGGTATACTTGACAACTGCACAGTTACATTTTTAAATCATATTTTTTTTGCTTGCAAAATTTTGCCTTTTTTGTTGTGATTTTTTTTTACATTTCAGCTGCCCTCATGACAAACCAACAAAGTGGCATATGGGCCCAGTGAAGATTAACAGGGTTGGCACAGGCTTGAAAAGTACTTGTCAATGAATTTAAAGGGCTTTCTTGAAAAGTCCTTGAATATTAAATATATAACTGGAAAATCACTTTAAGGCCTTGAAACACCCTTGAATTCTTCTATTTTCGTGTAGGACTTAACACTGTTGATAGAGATCTAAATCAGTATAAAATTGTTGTGCCTCTATTTGGTGAAGCTCTATTTGGTGCAGCAAATGCTGCACCAAATAAAGGCACAACAATTTTATACTAATTTTCTAGAACTAATTTCTCCATTATCTCAGTCTAGCATTTCTGAAGTAGAATATTAACAGTTAAATCAGGATTTTTCATAGTCGTGGAAAACTGTAGGATAGTCTTTAGAAGTCCTTGAATTTTATTCAAACTAGTCTGTATAAAGCATTATAAAGATCAACATGGGCATCCTGATCAGTCTTCACTGTCTGTCTGAAGATTTTCCCCACAGCTATCTATAGAGCACTAAGCTAATCTGAGTCTTCACTAGTACTGGGGGCATATTTCACTGTTGGTTTTTGTCCAGAGGTTCTTCATTTAATAAAAAAAGGAAACAATGTTTTGTCAACTCTTATCCTGATAAAGTACCTGTTTAACCTTTTTTGTATAAATGGATTCTTCCTTATGGTTTGATACAATAAACTTGGGATGATCCATTGTATATATCAAGGGGTCACAGGTTATAATTTCCAAATGAAATATTACCCAGCATACAAGTAGTTGATATACTGGGGAGAAAGTAAAATTCAAATATAAATTGTTATCATTATATACACCAAAGATGTCAAATGTGTTGCAGGAAACTTCATAAACAGAGCTGCAGGCTGTGTATATGGAGGCTAAAAAAATGGCCTAAAAATAAAAATATTTCTTTTATTGTGTAAAATAGCTAAAAAAGCAGGGTAGTGCTCTGCTCTGGTCTTTCACTTTCTAATCCAAACTGATGTGAGCTGCAAATTGTTTACGGTTTAATCTGAATCGATTTTGTCGCGAGGTAAACAACCTTCATGTACCTCATAACAAAAAGGATTCAGACAAAACTTACACAATTTGCAGCTCGCATCAGCTTAGATAAGAAGTTAAAATACCAAAGCAGAGCACTACATTCTCTTTTTTATGCCCTCGCCATGAGAATTAATGGCCGGGGCATTAAGTGTTACCCCTGTCCGTCTGTCCCTAAATACGTACGTACGTCTGTCCAACGATGTCCGCTCTTTAAGTCGAATACTATTGATCAGAATTTTATGAAACTTGGTCACATTGTTAAGTACCTTAATGTTTTCATCAAGTTTGATAATGGTCCTTATCGCACCATGCTTTCAATAATTATGGCCCTTTGTTAATGAAAATTCACCATTTGAAACGATGTCCGCTCTCTAAGTTGAATGCTTTTGATCAGAATTTTATTAAACTTGGTCAAATTGTTTAGGACCATGACATCTTCTTCAAGTTGGATAATGGTCTATATCGCACCATGCTTTCAGCAGTTATGGCCCTTTGTTTATTCAAATTCACCGTTTTAAACGATGTCCGCTCTCTAAGTCGAATAGTTTTGATCAAAATTTTATGAAACTTTGTCACAGTGTTTAGTACCATGATGTCTTCATCAAGTTTGATAATGGTCTATATGGCACCATGCTTAAAGAAGTTAAGGCCCTTAGTTTATGAAAAATCGTCGGTTGAAACGATGTCTGCTCTATAAGATGAATAATTTTGATTATAATTCTATGAAACTTGGTCACATTAAGTATCATAATGTCTTCAAGTTTCAGAATAGCCCATATCGCATCATGCCTTCAGGAGTTATTGCCCTTTGTTGATGACAATTCCTTATTTATGGGAATTTAGCAATAGCGGGGGCATCTGTGTCCCAATGACATATTTCTAGTTTTTGCTGTTTTACACTATAAAAGCACCAAATGGAAAACTTCTTTTCAGAGCAGGCGGCTCTGTTTATGAAGTTTCCTACCAGTGGATATGTGATTAAAAAATCATCAAAATTTACCAACTCTCTTGTTTGCATGTCATTTTACTTTCATTTCCACTTAAGTTTTCTAAATTGTGTAACCATTTTCATATCCAAAGGTTACATTTTGTGTAAGCATTAGACAAAAATGAGAAATAAAAAACTCATTGAAAGTTCCAATAAATAGCTGATCAGAATTAAAATAATCACTTTTTTTTTGCGAAAATATACTAAGTTTTTGCCATTTTACACTATGTTATGGACAACTTTAGTTAAAAGAAGAAAGAAGGCGAGGCTCAAAATTTTAGAACGTCACTTTTTCTCATGTTGTCTTATTTCATTGAGGCTAAATTTCCCTTTCATAAAGTTTTTCAATTGTACTTTGTCAGATCACACTATGCCAGGACAGGCCTCTTGTAAAAAAGTTACGAGAAATTAGTGTAATCTTAATGATGTTGAATAATACATTTACTGTGTCATATCAAGTATTCTGATCAGCTAATTTTGTTGGCATGCTAAAATATTTTTTCAGCTAAAATACATTTCCAAAACATTCGCAAAAAAATCTAGAGCTTTAATTCTTACATAAGTATGTTAAAGCAGCCACTATTGGCCCACCAGGGAAATGCCATTTAAATGGCATTTTGCTGGTGGGTCAATAGTGGCCCATATTTGTGTGTTGGCTGGAATATTGATTTCAGAGAAAAAAATCTATATCCATTTTAAAACAAAGATCTAGATTTGTGGAATTGCTAATAAAAAATACCTTTAAAAAATAAATATTAAACACATGGGATTATTCCTGAATTCAGGATTTTGAGGCTGACTTTCCATAGAAAGTCACCCCTTTATTTCAGAATTAGGCAGATTCTTATAACTTTTCTGATGTATATGAGCCAAGATCTGACAGAAGGGACCTTCTGGCAATAAAAGTCAAAAGTGATATATTTACAGAGAATGTACCCTGCTAATACAAAAACGTTTTGAAAATGTTTTAAAAACGTAATAGATAACGTAACATAACGTTTTTATGGGACGTCTGAATTACTTTAAAATGGCAAGTTTTTTGTACAGCCTAATAACGTTTTATAAAGACGTTATGGAAACGTTATATAATGTTCTTATAACGTTATTGTTTTGACCTTTGAAAACATTATTGGAACGTTTTCCAAGACATTCTGGGGATGTTTTGTATTTAAATACGCAGGTAGAACCTGCAGAGTCTGCTTATTAAGCAAACATTTAAAACAAACAAACAAATATCCAACATGTTAGCGGTGCATTAACAACTTTAAAGCAAGTCCAATTGTGTTATGTAAAGAAAAACTCTCCTCAAAATTATCAAGACTGTGTCAGTCTTTGTTCTCAAAACCACGTGTTTAAATTGGTGGGAAAGACACAGGTGGTAAACCTAGGAACTACCACGAAATTGTGTTAACGTAATTTTGTTCCCAAGCCACATCCGGGACACGTCATGGTAGTTTCCAGGCTGATAATTGGATAAAGAAAGGTTGGTGTCACTTTCATTTTTACTTTATTTTACAACTAAGAACAAACAATGGTAAAATCCGACAATGTGATTCCGTGTAAATATGTCTCAGCGTCCCATCTAGCCCAAAATTTTGTTTGAAAAGTTATTTTTCTTTCTTTAGATTCGTGTTTCCCCACTGAGTATCGGACCAACTTTCCCCAAAGTTCGAATGGTTTTAGCCCATATTTGTCAAATTAGATGGAATTTGATATCACTTGACGATGGAAATGATAAAAAGACCCTGAATAAACATTCCTACACAGAAAAAAATCTAAGCTTTTACTAGTAAACGATTCATGCTCCGTTCGTCCTGTGTGGTAGTTTCCAGCTCATCGTGGTAGTTAAAATGCTAATGTGGTAGTTTCCAAGAATTTGTAGGAATTTAGTAGTAGTTGGCATCAGCAGATGTTCACTATTTAGGGGCTACTTCATTTTTATAAAGACAGGGTGTGCGGGCCGAACCTTGAATATCCCTCTTATTCATACGAAGACCTTTTCAAACAACCTTTAATTGTCAGATAACAAATGTCGACTGCCTGTATTTTAGTTTTAGTGGGCTATTGAAATGATGAGAAGAACGAAAAGAAGGGATATTCACATATTTTGTTTTTGAATAAACATGCTTTTTAATTATCAAACAACATGCCCGTTCATCTTCGCAAACACATGTATATAAAAAGTGCCTCAACCAAGGATATTTCCCTTTTTTCTGAAGCGCAAGTACTAATGTGCGTACAGGAATTCAGTGAACAACGCTTTTTTGCGTTTATTTTGTTATGTGCGGACTGATCGCACAATGACCATCAGAATTTAATACATCTATAAACCGCCTAATTGGTGATATTTTTTTCGTTACAAAATGTATTGTCAAATGGGCTGTGATATGATGGAATTTGTCCTCATTTGAGCATCTGCATTTTTTAATTTACCCTAAATGCACCTTTGTACGGATCACTGCCTTTAGTATACTATCGATGAATAATTATACGATTTTATAAGACGAAGTAAATTCTTATCATATCAAAATCAGATGCAAATTATGGCCATAGTTTGGGGGCACAGAATTTTGGCAAATGAGAAAATATTGAGGCCTTCACAGTGGGTACCCGTCCGCTTGTTCCTATGAAATGAATCTCTGTGTTCCCCTTTTCCTCAATTTAAAATCTTGATTTTCTGTGTTCCCTGCTCCTTCTCTGATCATCAGATTTTTAAAAAAAATCAAACTTGTTTTATTAAATAAATTGAACTTTCTATTTGTTTATTCCAAATACTGATTTGTTGACACCAGACAATGCAAAAGATGCATTCTGGGCAACTATAAGAGATAAGATAAAATAATCACAGGGCTCACCCGTCAGGTGTGATATTCAAGTGAAAAAAGACTCATCCAATAAAACTAATGCTGAGGACAGGTCGGAAAGAGAAACTAGTGATGGGGTGGGAATGTTTGATTTGATTCTTTACGTCCCATCAACAATCTTTCGGTTAAACAGGGACGAGTCTTCCTGGGTTGAACCAGCACTAAGCTAGGATAAATGTGTCTTGCTCACGGACCACAACGCAGTAACGCCGGTGAGGCTCGAACCCGCGGCCCCTCGGTCTCGAGTGAAGCACTCTACCACTGAGCCACTGTGCGCCCTAATGGGGTGGGAATGTGCATGGAAATAGGTTGAACAATATATCAGCGGATGTCATATTTGTGTTTGTGGTCAATATGTTTTTTGTGTGGCTGAGAACTAAATGTTCATGCGAAGTGCATCAGAGGCTATAAATAATGCACCAGTCATTTGTAACAGCCTCTGAGCAGGATGGGGATATAATGTGCTGTGTTTTTACTTTTACGTTGTCTCCACAATGCGGAGGAAATGTAGGTGTTTGATAGACCTAGACAAACGTTGCTGTGCAGTATAATAACAGACTGCCGGGGAGAACTGTCATGGTTTTGCCAGCTAGCTGCCCCCACAGTATGGTGGTTACTATGGGGAACTTCAGACACAAAGTCAAAGTCCTCGACATTCCTCTGAGCTGGGGGTAGTCACAATTGACTGGTGCATAAAGACGAAAGAAATTATGTGCACCAATCATTTGTAGCTACGCACAAGACGGGCAAATGCGCAGTTAGTACAAGGTCATACCAGAGACTGTAGCCAGAAAATCAAAGCCCCTGCCGTTCTCAGGCTCTGTGGGCCGTGCATGAAGTGACGAATGACTTGTGTATTAGACGATGTAGAGCGCAATCAAATAATGTGAATCCCGTTAATATATCTGATGAACAGCCTCCTCATTATATTTGTTTTTATTATTATTATCTGTTGCACTTGAAATATTTGTCCTAGAGCTGTCGAGCAAGCAACACATGCCACGACACGAGAAAACCTGTCTTCTGGATTTCCGACAAACCATCGGCTAAACAGGCTAGATAGAAAATTGAAATTATTTCGCACAAGGCAAGTCTAGGGATGATTCTTCTCAAAAGCAGACAGCAAAGTTGCTGATGAGACTGCGTGGATGCGCAGGCTGGTCTGGGCCTTTATTGTTACAAATCACCAGACTGGTTTTCTCAGTCGCAGTCGAATTGCTATATGTGTCATTTAACCATGGCACATATAAGAAAACAAGATGCGAAGTTTGATTATCGGGCAATATGAGAATTCAGACAGAATTGTAACTTGTGCAGTCTCTTCAAAGCATTTTCAGCGAATATATAGACATACCAAGAGTTACATATTTCCCGCTGGGGACCGTTTTCTTTATCATATACGAAAGTAAACATGGTATTCATTGAACTGTATAAACCACGTGTTACCCCACATAAAATACACTGAGGGAAAATAAGGATTTTTCTAAATCGAAAATGACTAAGTTATTTTATTTCACAAGAGATTCCAGACTTATTTTTCTATCATAAATATTCAAAAATGCAATTGTATATTAGGCGGTGCTTTATTATATGTATGTGCAAAATTCTGGTCCAAAATTTTATCATTTAAGACATTTTAAAAAAGAAAAACGATGTTCACTGAATTTCTGTACGGACTATAACGATACTTTAGGCCAGTAGTCTTAGCCTGCCATTTTATCTTAAAGTTGACTGAACATGGAACAATGTAGCGAGTGACGCAATTTTTGTATCATTTTTTTGTCTGTTGCTTGGTCCACCACCGCTCAACTGATGACCTTCTTTTGCTTTAGATTTCCAGAGGTGTTGTTTTGCAGTCCAGGGCATGATCTCCACCTGTCAAGCATCACATTGAATCTCTTGAGTCCTCAGCTTAGCTTCTTCATGGTGTTGAAATGTGATTTATTTGTTTACCGTGGTAATTAATTGACAAGTTCGAGGGTTATCATGCGATACAAACAACTACTTTATAATGTTTTGTAACACTTAAGAAACGTATCCTACAAAGTCTTGGAAACTACCACGTTAGCATTTTAACTACCACGATGAGCTGGAAACTACCACACAGGACGAACGGGGCACGAATCGTTTACGAGTAAATGCTCAGATTTTTTTTCTGTGTAAGAATGTATATTCAGGGTCTTTTTATCATTTCCATCGTCAAATGATATCAAATTCCATTTAATTTGACAGATATGGGCTAAAATCCTTCGAACTTTGGGGAAAGTTGGTCCCATGCTCAGTGGGGAAGCACAAATCTAAAGAAAGAAAAATAACTTTTCAAACAAAATTCTGGGCTAGAGGGGATGCTGAAACATATTTACACGGAACCACATTGTCGGATTTCACCATTGTTCGTTCTTAGTTGTAAAATAAAACAAAAATGAAAGTGACACCAACCTTTCTTTATCCAATTTTCGGCCTGGAAACTACCAGGACGTGTCCTGGATGTGGCTTGGGAACAAAATTACGTTAACACAATTTTGTGGTAGTTCCTAGGTTTACCACCCGTGAAAGAGCAACTGGTGGATTCGGATACAAAACATATGATACAGATGGATACAGTGGAGTGTGTTTACAAAACGTATTTATCACAATAGCAAATTAAATTAGAATATGAATAATGAATAAGGATAATGAATAAGGTTTTGTTACTTAAAAACATTTGAAAAAATGCGAAACTCAGTTTTGGTTAGTCAAGAACGTCTTTGGGACATCAATATGACATTATTTTTTTTAAACACTATTAATGGCCCCTTCCGTGCAAATAAACTCGTTTCTAAATAATTTTTAGACTTTGTTTTATATATCAGAACATTGTTCTAATCATTGTTTAATCTGATGCAGGCTACAACATCATTTTGAGCAAGTACACATTACTGACGTGATAATAATTTTATTAAAACGTTGCACTCGAACATTCGAGAAACATTTATATAAACAGTTTAAATGGTCTTTCAAACCTCGCTTAAAAGCTTTTTTATCAGATACCTCGATTTTCAAATTACTACAAACATTTTTTGTGTATTTTAGCACGATTTAAAAGAACATGCGATTTTATCTAAATATTATAAGAAAAATAATAATCAGAGTTACGTCTTCGAAACGTTATCAAAACGTTAGGTCCGACCTAACCATTTTGGGACCTTTTGCAAATGTTACATTAACGTTATGTGTTAATTTAGCTGGGTAAGACCTAGCTGTTGTAAACAATTACAGAAAATTTGAAGAGATTAACTTTACAAATAACAAAGATATGAGCGTTTGAACTCGTATAGATGATGCGTTTTAAACATGACGTCACTTAACGTTGTTAATGACGTTCTGACATCAACACCATTGTGTTAACATATAACGCTAAAACAAAGACGCTAGGAGCAATATTTCAAGAATGCTCCATGTTTCTGTAAATTGCATGTGTATGCAATTGCATAGACTGCAGAAATAGCCCACATAAGCTCATCCAATGTTAAGAAAAGCATTTGAAATAAGGTACCCTGTTTTAAAGGTAATGTATAGTCCATATGCACAGCTGTTGCCATGGCAACAGACATTATACGTATCACTTAATTTTATCAGAACTATTTGCGCCTTTGATTGTATTACATGTTAGAAGCAATTTGATTCTATTGTAAGAACATGCAAAATCTTGAAAATTTAGAGGTTTTTGAAATTTTGATTACACAAAAACTGCTAAAATGCCCAAAGGACCCTTTTTGTCAGATCCGCGCTCATATACAATTGATCTAAAGACAATTAACCATTTAAACTTGAAATATTAATTTAGTTTTAAAAATTGAATACCAAAAGTTCTGGGTTTTGGAAATGTTGAACTTTCACCCATGTAAACACTTTTTTACAGGTTTTTCTTATTTTTTTTGGATATTTGAAGAGGAACCCCACCACTCTTTAACCTGAATGAATATAGTAGATATTTTTTAACATGTTGGCACCCAAACTTTTTGTTATTTTTGGGGGTTCGTGCAATATTGACCTTATATTTGAAGGAGAATCTGACAGAGATACGTGTAATGAAGAAGATACAAGCCATTCTACAGGTTTACAGAATCTAACATTTTAGTGCATCTAACACTTTAATAGGAGTTGATAACTGAGCTGTCTCATAAGAAAAATGGTACTTTTGGTCCAGGTTTTAAGATTAAATCAAGGCATGAGGATACATCTGGGCATTGGGTAATGCATTTGAATCAAAGCAGCAGTTAAATCAAAGCATTAGTTTGATATAGAGATTGAATCTAGGTATATGTTGGGTAATAAGGTTAAATCAAGGCATTAGTTGGGTAATGAAGCAGCCACTTTTAGATTTAATCAAGGCATAATTTGGGTAATAAGGCTGAGTTAAAGCATTAGCTGGGTAATGGGTAATGAGGTTGAATCAAAGCATTAGCTGGGTAATAAGGTGAAATCAAGACATAATGGGTAATGAGGTTGAATCAAGGCATTAGCTGGGTAATAAGGTGAAATCAAGACATAATGGGTAATGAGGTTGAATCAAGGCATTAGCTGGGTAATAAGGTGAAATCAAGACATAATGGGTAATGAGGTTGAATCAAGGCATTAGCTGGGTAATAAGGTGAAATCAAGACATAATGGGTAATGAGGTTGAATCAAGGCATTAGCTGGGTAATAAGGTTAAATCAAGACATTATGGGTGATGACTAATGAGGCTTAATGCATTGGTTGGGTAATGAGGTTAAATCAAAGCATTAGTGGGGTAATGCAGTTGGATCAAAGCAGCCACTTTGAGGTTGAATCATGGCATTAGTTGGGTGGTAAGTCTGAATTAAAGCATAAGTTGGCTTAAATGAGGTTGAATCAAGGCATTAGTTGGGAAATGAGACTAAATCAAGGCATAAGCTGGGCATTGAGGTTAAATCAAATGTTTAATCAAGGCATTATTTTGGTAACGAGATTAAAATTGAATCTAGTCATAAGTTGGGTAATGATATTGAGGTTAAATCTATGCATTAATCAGGTAATGAGGTTGAACAATGCATTAGGTGGGTTGCTAAATAGTATTAAAGTTTACATAGGTTTGACCAAGGTTAATGGGTTTATCCAGAATATTTGGACACCATAACTTCTTACTCCAATTATCTAAAATTGGAATAAAGCCATTTGATTACCTGATTAGGTGTGTAAAATGTAGTGAGATAATGACAAATGAGCCGTGACATGCGATTTCCAACATTGTGGCATTTGACATGTGTAGACTTGGACGAGCCTCTGCAGCCTCCTTTTAAGCTAAGAAACTCCAAATGGTGTTCAGTCAGTAGCTTAACAATCATACCGCGTATGCGCAGGCTGATCTGAGGCTTTGCTGGTCGCACATACCACTTTGTTGGAAATCTCATGCACTGACTCAAATAGTGCATACCTTGATCAGTCTGCTACAAACGGAGCAGGCTGAGGTGGGTTTTGCTGTTTAATCAGCCTTACCATCCAAATACTCATTAAGATCCATATTTTGTGTATGTGGACACCTTAGTCTTTGCTGGTGGCCCATTTGACCAGTATCATTTTCCTATGAGACGACTCAATTATTTTGTGTTGTTTGGATTGGTTTCACGTGGAATGTCTGCTTACAAAATTTATTTGGTTCTGAGCAGTATTGGATCCAAAATAATGGTGAAGTGAAGAGCCAAAATTTAGACCAGTCATTAATTGGACTGTCAATGTTTGAGTCCTGTGCAAATGCTACATTAATGGAAAAGTTATGGTGCTGGGCTTACTTCGGACTTCAGTTTTATATTGTTTTGCTTTATAGGGTATGCAAGAGAGAATTTAGGGGTCTTGATTTGGGTCCCAAAAACTCAAATATCATTCAATGTTTAGGCCTTTAATCAATAATCCAAAAAGCCATTTTTACAAAACGGTAGTATCTATATCAGAATTAATGAGCTGCATTTCTAAATGTTTAACTTGTAAGTACCGGGCCGCGTAGCACAGTCGGTAACGTGTCTGGCAACAGATGCGAGTCTGACTGCAGATCCAGGGGTCACGAGTTCGATCCCAGCCCAATCCCATACTTTCGTGGAGATTGATCATGAAATAATTTCTACGGTCATTCTCCTCCCTTGCGCTGAATCATTCAAGAAGGGTTGTTGTCAGTTACAAGCGAAAGTATGTGCATGAAGTACTGGTTAACTGCTTGTTCAAGCTTGCCCAGGAAAAAGTGTGGTTAAGTGAACTGACCGTCCCGCAATGACCATAGCTGTTGACTTGGGACGTAAAGCAACAAAACAAACATTAACTTGTAAGTCCCTCCAAAAAATTGCTTAAGATAGTCCCTAAATAATAAGGTCATTAATCCTCAATCACTAATATTAACCCTTTACTCCATAATAACCCCTTTTGACGCCTTCGAAATATGTTTTTGAAAATATTATGGAAAATGGAGTATTTGCTTATTTGGAGCAAATGCTCCATTTTCCATAATATTTTCAAAAGTATCTTTACTTAAATTTTTCTTGAATTTTTTCAATGTTGTCTAGAAATAGAAAATGGTGTCATGATCTAAAATTAGCCTATGGCATAAAGCTTACCTGATCCAGACCCTCATAATTTTGACTACAAAAGATACTCACATTTTTCCACACAAAAAATCTCCATGTAATTATCATTGTTTTTAACTCTCTTTACTTACAAGTGCAAACAGTTTCGACCCAGATAGGGCCAGGCAAATTTATGGACATGATCTAGATCCAAACTGTTTGACCCTGATTGTTTCATATTGGAAAAAATTCAGCTGAGAACAAAAAATAACTCAGCATGCAATATGTTAATATAATAGTTTTAATGTTGTATCTTAGCTAACAAGATGTAGTTTTAACAACTAGTCCCAAAATGGCATTAACATGTTTATGTTCTTTTTAATAGTTAATCAGGATTCAGGTAACATTCCCACTACCAAGTATCCTTAGCTGATGTAATCCATAATATTCCCATTCCCAACTAACCTTAGCTGGTGTAATCCATAACACTCACACTGCCAAGTATCCTTAGCTGGTGTAATCCTTAAAACTCCCACTACCATCCCTTACCACATATCTTTAGCTGATGTAATCCCTAACATTCCCATTACCAAGTTTCCTAAGCTGGTGTAATACCCAATACTTCCATTACCAAGTATCCTTAGCTGGTGTAATCTCTAACACTCCCACTACCATCCCATACCACATATCTTTAACTGGTGTAATCCCTAACATTCCCAATACCAAGTATCCTAATTAGCTGCTGTAATCCCTAACATTCCCATTACCATGTATCCACCCTTAGCTGGTGTAATCCCTGACATTCCCATTGCCATATATCCACCCTTAGCTGGTGTAATACCCCAACATTCCCATTACCAAGTATCCTTAGCTGTTGTAATTCCTAACATTCCCATGACCAAGTATCCTTAGCTGGTGTTATTCCTAATATTCCCATTACCAAGTATCCTTAGCTGGTGTAATACTAAAAATTCCCATTACCAAGTATCCTTAGCTGGTGTAATACTAAAAAGTCCCATTACCAAGTATCCTTAGCTGGTGTAATCCCTAATCTTCCCATCACCAAGTATCCTTAGCTTGTGTAATCCCTGTTCTTCCCATCACCAAGTATCCTTAGCTGGTGTAATATCCCTAATCTTCCCATCACCAAATATCCTTAACTGGTGATATTTTAACATTTTAATTTTCATATGTGCTTGTCCATTTGTTTATTTTGCTGTTGTTTCACTTGCTTTATCATAGTAGACTTGGCATGCATGTTCCCCTACCCTTCCCAAATTTTACCCAGCATTCCCCTTTGAAATCAACTTCATTGCTTATAAGCATTCATATTTGAGCAAGTGCATTAAAACAGCCTCAAAATATTACATCTGAACTTGGGATTCAGGCCCCGAGGTAATAAAACTTTTTTCATGCTCAACTCAGCTGATTGACTCAACAGTTGTTGGTATTTTTTTATTAGCATGATAAAAGCAACATGATGAGTTTGGGAGCAATAAAACTTTATTTTTGAGCATATTAATTCTTATGAGGAGTTGAAATTTCATGCTAAGTTGAGTTGAGCACAAAAAAAGTTTTATAACTTCGGGGCCTGGTTTGCAGTAAAGGCTCCTGCAAGCATGTACATCCAGACAGTCGTACCAGAGCATGCACTCAGCTCTTGTGCTCAAAGCATGGATGTAGAAAAAGGTTCATACCCAGAACTAACAGAAGCGACACCACATTCTGACATAGTCTGTTTCTTAGAATTGTTGTGTTATAACAGTATAGAATTTCACTCTGCAGCACCACAATTTGCACAAGTAATATTTAGAGAATGCTTTGTACTAGTAATTGTTATAAATTAAAGGGGGCAAGTTTATTTCAATTACTAGAACAAGCATTTTCTAAATGTTTTGTATCATTGTCCAACCTTCATTGATCCACCTTTTCCATTATATTAACCAAGCCTGACGGTGTAATTGTCTTTCAGCCATCTTCCTGCTGATAAGTTAACCCTTAAAATACCTCCAAAATATCAATTTGAAAATGTCGTTTGCTACATTTACTTGCTAGTATTATTGACTAATGTACAAGTGCCGATCCAGAGAGGGGGACAGGGGGTCTGGAACCCCCTGGAAAATCACAAGTTATATAGATTTCTATAGGGACGAAGCAAATAGGGTTTCTTAGCATTGGCACGACAGCGAAACGCCGGTGGGCCGATGATGGCTCGCTTTTAGTGGTATTTTGGATCCACCCCCGGGCATCAACTAAAAAAATTGTCAGTTGGACCCCCTCTGACAAAACTTTCTGGACCCCCGCGTGACTTATAAATTTTCCAAAATTCAAAAAAGAATAAGCAAAGAAACACAATATTCAACAATTTTTAAGCTCCATAAACTTGCTAAATTAATGGATTTTTATTAGCATGAACTCACAAACAGAGTGGAAAACAGCATAGATCCTGAACAGCTGGCTTCTGAGAAGCCAATTGGTCAGAATTCATGCTGTTTTAAAACATGATATATTTGGGCATGGTAAAGGTCCACATTGACAAGTCAACACTCTGATAGCGTTTGTGAAAGAATTTCTTTGAAAAAGTTAAATAACCCTTTACCCCATATGCTATATTTAGAACATTGCATCATTTTCTATAAATAATTCAAATTTTCAAATATCTCCCAAAAAATATTTTTTACATTTCAATATTTTTGAAAATATTATGGAAATGGAACATGTGCTCCTCAGGAGCAAATGCTCCATTTTTCTTAATATTTTTTGAAACTTCGCATTTTCAAAGGCGTCCAAAGTTGCTTGTGTGGAGTAAAGGGTTAAAGCATGAAGAATCCCCCAGCATGCAAAGAGTTAACAGTAATATTGTTCTTTTCTTCCACAGGTTATTCAGACCTACAGAAAATCGATACGCCAGGAACCAATCAACATGCCTATGAAAAGTAAGTTTTAAAGCGCCACCTAAAATTTGCAGCCTTTTTGAAACACCTCTATGAGATGCTTCTAATGAGCTATGTAAATGATGCACCCCAGGAGAAGAGAAATATTTTCAGTTTGCTTGAAAAACCGTGGGCCTCGTCACGAAAAAACCTGGCCCCGAGGTTAAAAAACTTTTTTCATACTCAACTGAGCTGAGCACGAAATTTATCCTGCTCATAAATGTTAAAGTGCCAACAATTGTTGGCATTTTAACATTTATTAGCATGATAAATACAACGTCTGAGAGTCTTAAAGCAAGAAACTTCTTTATTTGTCGGTATTTCAGTTTTTATAAGCAGATGAAATTTCGTGCTCAGTTGAGTTGAGCATGAAAGAAGTTTTATAAACTTTGGGCTTGGTTTTCTCGCAACAAGGCCCACCTCTTATCTAGGTGTTGCAGTTCTTGAATATGGAAGCATCGTCTTGCTACACATATCGGTAGAGGGGTATATAGACTACTGTTTTAGTAGTGCCTGCAAAAAATTCATCCGAAAATGCCATCTGCTTAAGTCATCTGCTGCACATTTTGCTTAAATTTTACTTATGATAGTATAGGGGCAAACAGTGTGCGCCCAGATCAGACTGCTCCTATTGGGTTACACTTTTTGTCAAAAAGGCTTCTAAAACAGTTCAGCAGATGACAAATGCAGACGACTTTTGTTGTGATCAGCCATTTAATGGTTAGTATTTGTCCATGAAACAAAGATGTGGCTACTTGTTTGAAGCATTTTGATGAAAAACTTGCAACGAGGCCAACAATAAACTTTTCAGTGGAGAACTAAAAGAAATAGTTCAATTTTACGCTGGACAAAAGCAAAACTACCATGCTAGTTTTTAGGTTGATTACATCATCAGTAACCGTTATATGTTCATAAATTTGGTTTACGGAAATGAAAATATACTTTTCTATGTCTACCCTGTGTCATTTTATAATATTATGTATATTTCTGACTAAATAAGAAACATTATAATAACTTCTTTAATTTTTTTTCTGGTTGAAAGATAAACATAAATGTGTGGTTGCTTAAATTATATTCTAATGCACTTGCAAATGCAATGCTATGTTTGATTGGCTAACATCCTAAATTTGCAACAGTATAATATCCTGCGGTATTGTCTGTTGGAAACTCAACATCATAATTATTACATAACACCCCTTTTCATTGGCTTGCAAGTGGTTTTAACCCTTTACCTCATAAAGACATCTTTTAACGCTTTAGCAAACAGAGCAGACCCAGATCAGGTAGCTCTTGTAAGAGCTGCCTGATCAGGGTCTTCTCTGTTTGCTTATGGAAATATTATTAGATATGATCATACACTAGTGGACCTGACAAGTACATTGTTATTTCTTTGTCCTGTGTACAAACATGAAAGTTTATTTATGATTATTCATAGTGGGTGGAGCTTAATTAGCATGAATATTCATGAATGAAAGGGTTAAGCAACTTGCACCGTAACTGATGGCTGTAGGCGCATCATACTACATTTACACTGTCGTTTACAAAGGAAACTGTTACTACAGAATGAGGATAACCATACTCAAAGTTTTCATTTGGTCAGATGTACAGTCGGAAATCACATTTTAGGGCTCCGCTCATTCGTCACTGTAAAATTAAATTTCGGACCATTAGATCCAACGATATACCTCCCTAAATGAAAATTTTAATAGTTATCCCCTAATTGATAGCATGTTAATGCAACAATTCTGTTCCTTTTGCAAATGCTAACTGCAAATGCTCAGAGGAGGGAACCCCCCCCCCCCCCCCCCCCCAAAAAAAAAGTTAGATAATTAATTGTTTTGTAAGTTTCTGTAATAATTATTTTTTGGTGGTTGATAGGAAAATATCACAGTATGTTTACGTTTCTTGCATCAAACGTGCAGTAATTGCCTGCAGAATGTATTACTAAACTTGATAACAACTAATACAAACTTGTGATTTTTTGTCAAATTCACATTTTTCACTGGAATTAGGTGTTTTAAATAAATATTGTGTCACTTTCACATTAACAGAAGCTCTAATGAAGGACAAACAAAGTTTTAGGGTATCTATACTTGGTTTATTATGTGTTTGTTTCGTCACATGGTTCTGTCTTCCTCTCATTGTCTGTCTGTACTTGTCATTTTGGGGCACATTTGAGGAAATATCTAAAGTACTCAATTAATTGAATGCTTTTGCACTCCAAGTGGCAAAAATTCTACAGTGATTTTGCTACTCTTGGTGCAATTATAATCTCAAAAATCTGTGAATTTTGTATCCTTGTTAAAGATTTTAAATCGTTTATAAAAATATTTAAAAAGATATACTCTATATACCCTAAATATTTAGACAATTAAGTGTGAGTAAATAATGTAAATCCTGATCAGACAGCTTCAAGGAGCAGTCTCAACAGACCAGGATTTACACTTTTTTTCTTGCCTTGCCACCTTCTACACATCCAAATCAATTTCTGAAAGGGATTCACTTAAATTTTAGAAGGATGGCTAGAAATATTTAGGGTAATAAATGGCACCCTAAAAATCATTTTTCAGATTTGTTTTATATCTTTTTAACATGCATTTGTATTATTGGGAATATTTTCCTTAAGTGTGCATAATTGTCTATCTGTCATGAGGATGTGTGAATGCTCTGTAAATGCATGTGATACTGTATGGTATAAAATTTTGTATTAGGCCAAAATACAATGTATTGCATGATTGATTATTTCTTCTTGAATGAACAATTTTTTATTGTCTTACACATCAGCCTCTTATTTCTTCCCATTTGCATGAACTGCTTTATATACATACATGGGCATTATTGTGAGAAACTTAAAGGCATGTATATATATCGAAAGTAGAAAGAAAACTGCCACACAAAAAATAAATATTAATTTTGGGGCTATAGCTAAGTTTCATTCCATATCTATGTTGTGTCCCCAGCTGAAGTCCATATTTTTATTGAATATATTTTACTAAGTAACTATATCCATATTAATTTCATATCTATTTTGGATACATATCTGCAGCCCATATTCACGTTGGGACCATATTTTGTCTATATCCATATTTGTTCTATATCTTCATAGGCCATATCCTTAGAGGATCATATCCATACTGGGCCCATATCTACAGCCCATATTCATACTGAGGCCATATCTACAGTCTATAAGCAACCATATTGAGTCTACATCATCACAAGCTATCATCCTAAGTAGGTCAATAGCGTAAATCCATATCTATATTGGGGCCACATCTACATGGGGTATCCATTTAAAGAAAAGGGTGCAATTTTATCCTTTTTGTCTTTAAAAAATGCTTTGTCATAAAGCTTCATATATTGTCTTGTTTCATGCATGTACTATGGAATTGAAAGTGGTTCTCATTTGATCATTTGGTGTTCTTTTTTTACATCTCTGTCATGTGTTTTCTTTTCAGCAACAACTACAATAACCCCTATGTAACTGTGCATGCTCATATAAGTATAAAAGCATTGTCAGTGCTCTTTGAACACTATTGCACACAGAATGGCAAAAACTAGAGTTTTGGCCATTCTGAGTGCAAAATGGTTTAGCTAGCAAACATGATTTTTGTCTATGCTAGATTGAATATATTTTACATGACGACCTTCTAGGCTTAAAATGGAATCGATAAGAGCACTGTGGGGGGATTATCATGGTGAATACATGCATTAACTCATTCTAAATCATTTATGATGGAGTGAAGATTCTGATCAGACTGTGTATACCACAATAGCAGGATTACTCATGATGTGTCTCATATAAATTAAAGAATGGGATCAAATGATTCTTCTTGGTTTATCTTTGATCTGTATGGTGATCATCACTTTGTTACTGATGACAAGCTGTACAGTCAGAATGTTCTGTTTGGTGATGATCACTTTGTTACTGGTGACAAACCATACAGTCAAAATGTTCTGTATGGTGATGATCACTTTGTTACTGATGACAAACTGTACAGTCAAAATGTTCTGTATGATGATGTTACTGATGACAAACTGTACAGTCAAAATGTTCTGTATGGTGATGATCACTTTGTTACTGATGACAAACTGTACAGTCAAAATGTTCTGTATGATGATGTTACTGATGACAAACTGTACAGTCAAAATGTTCTGTATGGTGATGATCACTTTGTTACTGATGACAAACTGTACAGTCAAAATGTTCTGTATGATGATGTTACTGATGACAAACTGTACAGTGGATTATTCTGCAGTCAAAGATCTGAAGTAGCTATACTACTGTGTTATTAATTCTACTTAATTACAACAAAGGGACTAGTGAGAATCACCAGCTGATAAGCTCTTTGATAGCAGGTTCTCCAAAGTGTGCTAAGATTAACACCTCCAGTGTACAAGATTGACCACCAATAGGAACTTAATTGATAAATTATTACACAGGTTAAAAAGTAATTAGGATAAATCAGACATACATAAATAAATAAAACAGCAAGGGAGCTAAACTATCAATGATTTATTGAAATATTTAAAGATATTTGAAACAATAAAATAAATAAAATATAATACATGATATATCAAGTGGATGAGGAAGTGTCATTCAGAATGTCACAATCAGCTGATATCTCTGAAACAACCCCTCCGCCTAGTGAGGCTGGTTCCCCATCACTACTTACGGGACTCTCAACACCAGTTAGCTGGTCATCAACTACATGTATGGACAATGAGGACACAGTCAATGACAGATTCAATGGCATTTTATACCATGTTACATCAATTGATAGACAGATCAATGTACGTTTCTCTTCAAAGGAACTCTACCTAAAGTTTATACAGTCTTTAAATAAAGAATTACATCCCAAGCAATTAAATGACAACAAATCAACATATCAGACACATATCCGAGGCAAATGGTGTACTCTTACAACTGACAGCAAGGTAGCCTCAATTTACATTACAGGACCTGCACAGAAACAGTGGAGAGAAACTGTATTTCTAAGACTCTCAGTATATCTATATCAACAGTATGTTGAAGAGACTGATGGCATTGTAAATGACACTTACAACTCTCAAACTTCAACTCCTACAAGACCAGGTCAGAATTACTCATCTCCACTCCTATCACCTGTTGGTACACCTGATGATTTGAACAATCAGCAGTTTGACATGGATTCTGCTTCAGAGATCAGTCAGCAACTTAAAGAATTACAGCATATAAGTAAACATCTACAGGAACAACTAAACAGCGTTAACACAAAACTGGACATTCTTGTGCAGCGATCTCTGGAAACTTCAAACTCGACGACAAATATCACATTTGAGGACGAGCCTAATTATGTAACAATCAATGCTACAAATGACGATGAGCCCCAAGTTCTACCAGGTGCCTATACTTACAGTGACGTTGTGTCTAAGGATCCTACCCCAATACATAGAGATTCTAATAATAATGCTAACCAGACCATAAACTCTTCGGGAAATCATGCACCAGTAACAAATACAGTGACTCAGCAAAGTAAACCCCCCCAAAAAACCCATCAAAACATTAATCATAGGAATTCAACCACTCCCAAGCCTAAAGTTGATCAGGCAAGAGATTCAACATCAGATTTGCAAAGGAGGGGAAGTAAAATACTAATCATAGGGGATTCCATTCTCTCCGATGTTAACAGGAAAGGACTATCAAGAAATGTTGAATGTCAGCCCTATCCAGGCGCAAATATTGACACTATATATGACAAGGTCCAGATGTTTGACCTCACCAAGTTCTCTGACATTGTTATTTATGTAGGTGGCAATGACTCTTCAAACAGTTCTGACAATGAATATTTTGAAGAAAAATATGAGCAACTTCTGCAGCACATTAAACGCATAACTCCTACCAGTAAAATACACCTCTGTACATCTTGTCCTAGAGGTGACACAGACGTTGACGAGACAAATGATGTCATCAAGAGACTTTGTGAAGAACATGAGGTAAAGTGTATTGACACAAATTCAGGATTTTATGATAAACACTCACAGCTGCGAACACACTTCTATAAACCAAGGGATAACATACATCTTTCACGGTCAGGAATCAAACGAGTACTTGGACTAATAAATGAGACATTGTGTGTAGTTGAAAACTTTGAAAAATCTGTCTACCCAGTGCATTTCCAACAAAAGGAATCAAATAGCACACAATCACCATCTCAAAGAAGAGCTCATTATGGAAGGAATATGAGGAATGAAAGAGGTCGGGACTCAAACTACAGGGAAGTATGACAATCCCAAAATCATAACAAGTGGTACACAGGTAGACATGGATCAGTGTATCATAATCCAAATGACGAATATCACTCCGAAAATGTACGGTGTTTAAAATGTGGACTTATAAATCACACTACAGACATATGCCGCCATAAAACTCAAGTGCAGTGTTTTATTTGTAAACTGTATGGACATAAAGACAGTTCAGGACTGTGTCAGCGAAAATAGGATGCTGGCCAATATGCCAAAACAAATGTAATAAATGTAGAATCAGTACCAACATTTAAATCTTATTATATCCTTGAAGGAATTTGTCAAAACTGCAATCAAACAAGTTGTATTTGTAATGATAATGACATCAGTGGACCAGGAACTCCATTTGTTTGTGACAATTTACAAACAAATGAAAGTCCCACTTTAAATGGAAACTCAACTATTGACTCACCAATTCAATCACAAACAAATGATAATTCATTGCAATTTGAAAGTAGCAGGGCTGATTCTACCTTTATCAATAGTATTCAAACAGAAATTGATAGTTTTAATCTTCATGATAATGTAAATGTGCATGCTATTGAAAATTCTTCCATGATGGCCCAACCATTAAATTTGAATCTTACTGCTAAAGGGTTTAAGATTGGACATTTAAATATTCAAGGTATTCAAAATAAATTTGATCAAGTTCAACTTATGTTAAACAACTCAAACAATGATATCCATGTTTTTGGTTTAAGTGAAACTAAACTCAAGGACTTTCATCCTGATAGCTCCTTCAAAATTGAAAATTACCAATTATTCAGAAAAGACAGAAATATTACAAGGGAGAGAAGGGAGCAAGGTGGAGGTATTATTGTCTATGTTAGGAATGGTGTGAAAGTTGAAAGAAGACAGGATTTAGAAAGAAACGAAATGGAGTGTATTTGGTTAGAAGTGTTCCCCAAAAATTTTTCTTGTAGGTAATTTATACAGGCATCCAAATGAAGGGGTCCAGTGGAATGAACATTTTGAGGATTTTATGGAAACTGTACTTGGAAATCAAAAGGAAATTTATTTGTTAGGTGATTTTAATAGAGATTTAATGAATGAAAATATAAAAAGCACATGGTTAGAATATATAGAGCCTTTTGGCCTTCATCAAAAAGTAAATTATGCAACAAGGAAAACAGCACATTCACAAACATTGATTGACCATATCTACTGTAATGTTGAATCAAATATTAGCTCAATCAATGTCCCTGAAATTGGACTTAGTGACCATTTCCCTATCTTTCTGACCCGAAAAACAAACTGCACAATGCCCAAACTCTCTCATCAAACTATTAGTTACAGATCTTTTAAAACCTTCAATGAACAGGAATTTATAAATGACCTACAATCTGCTCCATGGGATATTATCAAGATCTTTGATGATACTAATGACACATTGGATTCCTGGACATCTATGTTTATAGAAATAGTTGACAAACATCTGCCCTTAAAAACTCTAAGAGTCAAACACAAACAGCAGCCAAAATGGTTAACACCCGACATTATTGAAGCTATAAAGACCAGAGACAGATATAAGTCTCTAAACGATGATATACACTATAGAAGTTGGCGGAATAAGGTAGTAAGCCTTATCAAACAGTCTAAAAAAGCTCAGTATTCTGCAATTATCAATGAAAATAATAACAACCCAGGTAGTATATGGAAACTTTTCAAAGAAATAGGCATTAATAAACAAAAGTCAAATGCTTCCATTTCAAAAGTCAAAATAAATGGTCAAGAAACTGAAGACCATAATAAGATTGCAAATGCTTTCAACAATTTTTTTGTCTCAGTTGCATCAAATCTGAAAGAACCTATTGAAAATTCAAATTTTGAAAAACTTAAAACATTCTGTAACAACAAAATTCCTGACGGTACAGTGTTCACTATTCCAGAAGTTTCAAAAGAAAGTGTTGAAAAGTTCTTAAAACATATTGATGTATCAAAAGCTACAGGGTGTGATAATATTGGATCCCGTCTCTTAAAAATTGCTGCTCCATATATTGCTGAATCCGTCACATATATTTGCAATCAAAGTATTAAAACTTCACAGTTCCCTGAAAAATGGAAAAAAGCAAAAGTTACCCCACTGCATAAAGGAGGTCCCAAAGATGATTTAAATAACTATAGACCTATCTCTATTCTACCTGTCATGTCAAAGTTCTTAGAAAAGCATATACATGATTCACTAATGACATACCTTGTAAAGTTTAATTTGTTGCATAAAAATCAGTCTGGTTTTAGACCCAGCCACTCCTGTGAAACAGCACTTATAGGCATGATCTCTAAATGGCTAGAAAGTATAAATAAAGGATCCTTAATTGGGACTGTGATGATTGATTTCAAAAAAGCCTTTGACCTTGTGGATCATAATGTTCTGCTCAAAAAGTTAAAACATTACAAGTTGTTTCATGAAGCACTAACATGGTTTGCATCGTACTTAGGTAAAAGAAAGCAAAAAGTTTCTTTAAACAATGTATTTTCTGAAGATGAAATTATTACTGATGGTGTCCCACAGGGCTCCATTTTGGGCCCTCTACTTTTTCTCATGTTTATTAATGACTTGCCCCTGTATACTGATTCTGCTAATACTGATTTTTATGCGGATGACACAACACTTTATGTTATAGGCAAATCACTTGAAACTATCCAAAGAAATTTACAAGTTGCCTTAGATTGTTTAGCTAAATGGTGCAAATGTAATGGCATGCTCATTAATACCACAAAAACAAAAGCAATGCTGATAACAACACATCAAAAAAGAACAAGTTTAACAAATGACCAGCTTTCCTTGCATCTTAATAATGACGAGCTAAATATGATCATGAATGACAAAGTTCTTGGTATTATAATAGATAATAATTTAACTTGGTCGCAACATGTTGATAAGGTATGCAAAAAGATTACTACAAACCTGTGGCTATTATCTAGAATCAAAGATTACCTAACTACTTCTCAAAGAATTCAATTCTATAAAACATACATTCAGCCCCACATCGATTATTGTAATACTGTATGGGGGGGAACATCTCAATTAAATTTAAATAGAATTTTTCGTCTCCAAAAGCGAGCTTGTAAAATAATTTTGGACTATAATGTTGTCAATGTAGTAGAAAGTATGGAAGATCTTAAAATACTAACTGTTTATGACAGGCTGTATCTACGAAAGGCAAAGTTTATGCACAAGGTTTCTTTAGGAGAATGCCCAGCTTATATCAGTGAATTATTTCAAGAGCGTTTACCTAATGAAAACATTCCTACACTCAGATCATCATCATCAGGACATTCATTTATTACCCCAAGGCCGTACAAAGAAATCTTTAAACAAAGCATAACATACTCTGGACCCATTATTTGGAATAGCTTACCTTCAGGTTTGAAATCGATAGGTAAAACTGACACATTTCACTCGAATTTCATCAAATGGATGAAAAATCCCTGATTTAACTTTGATATGTAAATAAATGCCTTTTTTTTTTCATGTACATAATATGTATATTGTATTGTTTGTTCTATTGTCAATTCAAAGATAAGTGAGATTACTCAAAGTAACTTTCTGGATTTGATAAATAAATTACATCTATTGACTATATAGGAGTTAAATGTATTGTTGCTATCAGTTCTCACTTGACTTTGAATCTACCATAAAAAATCATTAAATTAATATCTGTAGTGTGGTTAAGCAAAGTAAAACCTCAGAGTCTGAGAGAGTTAGCATCTCAATTTGCATCAAACAAGAACAACCATTCAACGCTCTTAAGGAGCACGCTTTTGGAACAGCTTTTGCTTTACCACCTTCAGACACTGTGTAAAACTGCATATATGTATTTATTAGAGGGCCTCATGGAAGATTAGTTTTGTTACTAAATGTGTTACCCTCTTTAAATAAAGTCTATTATTATTATTATTATTAAACTGGTCTGTATGGTGATGATCACTTTGTTACTGATGACAAATTGTACAGTCAAAATTTTCTGTATGGTGATGATCACTTTGTTACTGATGACAAACTGAACAGTCAGAATGTTCTGTACGGTGATGATCACTTTCTTACTGACGACAAACTGTAGTCAAAATGTTCTGTATGGTTGTATGTTGATGATCACTTTGTTACTGATGACAAACTGTACTGTCAGAGTGTTAGATATCTTCAGACTATGATGTGGACTTTGATCTCACAATTAGTTAGATATACATAGGTTAGTGATATCTCAAAATACTGTAACATTTCACTGATTGGTCCTGCCATCTGTTAATTTTTATATCTAATTAATTATGAGATCAAAGTCCAAATCATTGTCTGAATACACAAGACCCTGAGTTGCTAGCATATTAAGTGATATATTGTGCAGCCTGCTTTCGAGATGGCTCTATTCCTGATTAGTAAGAGGACACAAAAATATTTGTAGGGGGATTTAAATTGTGAATATTCTCTTAACCATCGGTTTAAACATTTGTTTTAGGTGCTCAAAAGAACCATCTCATGGAGACGGTTCTTTTGAGTACCCACAACATATGTTTTGGTTGAGAAATAAGAAAATTAAATTTTCGATACACACTCTTAACTAAAGTCATGTATGAATACATTTTCAATATTTAATGCAATGTTAAGCCTATTATTTTTTTCTGAATTCTTCTGAAATATATTTCAATAAAAAAATTTAATCTGTAATGTCCAAAATTGTGCCAAGAGTTTTTTTTATAATTTTTTTTTAATTAGAAAAAATGTCTCTTTGTACCAAGTGTCTTAATGATGGATTCTCTTTTTTTTCAGTTTGCTAGCAATTAATCTTTCAATTAATAAAAAAAACTTAAACTTTCTTTTTTCCAGTACTAATCCAATTTATCTTGAAAAGATTAAGCTAGAAGAAACCACTGATGACCCGTAAGTATTTTCTTTAGCTGTTAATTTTTGGAGGAGTTTTGTTGTAGAGTGCTCGACTTGAAATAGAGGCTTGCTGGTTTGAGACTCATCAGAGGCACTGTGTTGTTTCCTTGAGCAAGACACTTCATCTTTTACTTAGTACGTCTAACCAAGGAAATGTCCCAAAATGACTTAATAGTTGATTGGAATGTCAAGTATCAAATCAAACAAATTAGCTGTCAATTTTTCTATGTAAACCCCATTTTACTCAATGAAGCCCAAAATCTGTCATAGGTATGGCTTTTATGAGTCTGTGTTACCACTGACTGGGAAAAGTTCAGGAGAATTTGAAAGGAATTAGAAAACTACAGTCAAAAAAGCAAGTGAGTATGATCAGGAAATACCACAATCACTCACTGCAGACCAACCAACGGTACCGTGAGGAAGAGCCACAGTCTGACAGATAATAACAATCACAAGACACCAGGAAGACAAACAAAGTAAATCAACCAGCTCTCTCTTCCCCATCAAGATGATTGCAAAACTAGAAAGGACACAAAGCAATGCACAACTAAACATGGAACAAATACAGAACCCCACAATAGGAGCAACAATCAACAACAAATCAACAACAACAGAACCTCCTTCTTAGAATGGACAGCAGCCTTAGCCACTGGGGGGCTTAAATGCATTTTACTGGCACCAAATCTTGCCGTAGATTCTGTTGTTAAAACACAAAAAATGTTAAGCTCTCATGGAGGTTTCCTAACTATTGCAAGGTATCATCACAGAGAAACAATCTAATCAAATTAACACATTATGATGAAACAAAGAAAATGACTCACAGATAGTCAGAGCTAAAGAAAACCAAGTTGAGCCACTGTGGGCCCAGCCAAAGACATTAAGCATCAGGCACCAACCGACCGATTAAAGCTTTACGTCAGGGCCGTCATTGAGTCTGGAACCTGACCCACCATTGTGCAATTAAAGAGGAAACGGTGATTGGGTTTACAACCAGACATGCAGACTGTCGCATGACATCCATGTTGTATCCAACATTTTTTATAATGATTGAATATCTTTTTGAATTGATCACTAAATTTAGGTATTCCAACAATTCTTTCTTGAACCACGTGATTACCAACTTCACTTTAGATGGCATGGATTAAGCTATATTGCTGATGCAATCAAATGTTTTAATTGTTTTAAACATCTCTTTTCAAAGAAAGCCAAGCAATTCAGAAGTATGACATTATGGTAAGAATATGTTTCGAGCACTGAGCAAGTTTGAATTTTTTGCATGAATAGAAGTCAGTGTTTGAATTGGACTTGAAATGATGGACATTGTCACGCAAAATGGTAAAAAGCTTACAGGCTGTTTAAATTGTTCTAAATATGACTGAAGGTAGTTTAAACAATGAAGTATTAGGGAGCACGGTGGCTCAGTGGTAGAGTGCTTGACTCGAGAGTGCTTGACTCTAGACCGAGGGCCGCGTGTTCGAGCCTCACCAGCGTCCCTGCGTTTTGGTCCTTGAGCAAGACGCATTTATCCTAGCTTAGTACTGGTTCAACCCAGGAAGACCCGTCCCTGTTTAACTGAAAGATTGTTGATGGGACGTAAAGAATCAAATCAAACAAAAACAAAAACAATCAAGTATTACTTTGCTCACAAACACAAAGTATGGTAGCAGATGTAGGTTCAGACAAAACCGAGACAATTCATCCTCACAAGATTGCTGAGATGAAATAAGTATCTCATCACATGGAATTACATGTACCCATGTGATGCTGTTTCTTTACTCCCTTGCCTGCTAGTGTCATCTGCTGATAACCTTTGCAAACTGTTTGGACCCAAACCAGGCCCGACATAAGGTCGGGCCTGGTCTGGGTTCAAATTGTTTGACACTCTTACGGTATTTGTGAACTGATGTAATTTTTGAAAATATTAATTTTGAAAAAGAACCACAGCAGATGTCAGAAAGCATGCAAAATTTCCCAGCATGCAAGCAATTATGAAGAACCAGTTGTGTTACAGTCATGCCACCCAAGAGTGACAGTGACGTAATATTTTGTTTACAATTGTTAAGTAAATCATAACCTTGTACACTCCACTTAAGCTAATGGGAATCAATAGATCACTTGTGTATTAAGCCTATCCTGCGATAGGATTAATACACAAGTGATCCATCGATTATAAGTCACTTGTAATTTTGTAAACTAAACATGACCTCACTGTTACTCCTGGCTGGCAGGATAGTACCTTCATGGAATATATATTATTTCTTTATTGTTTCACATAAAAAACACAGATTATTTCATAACTCGGCTGATTTTTTTTTTCACATTTTAATTTCAATGCATGACAGCAACAGTAACCAATATGGTTCTTCCTTAAGTGACCATGTCAAGTGTTTTTAGCTCATCTAAGCACAAAGCACTATTAGTGAGCTATTTTGTTCAATCAAGGTTTGGCATTCATCTTGCACCATGGTCAACAATTTCCTTTAAATGTCCTTTTTTCTGATTACACATGTGCCAATTATTAACCAAATTTACAGGGATATTCGCTGGATGTCATCATGACCTTCTACGAAAATAGCTAAATGAATTGATCTGTCTAAATCCGTGGCAGCCAGGGGCTGTTGCTTGTTGTGGCTAAGAATTTATCTTTTTTACAAATCTCTAAAACTGCTGATCAGAATCTAAATTAAATTAGAAAAAGAAATGTCATAATAGCTGATGATTGCTTTCGACCAATCAAAATTCTCATTTACCTTTCTGAATAGTGATGACGTACAATTATTTTCTTATCTTATAATGCTCCAAAAATGACCAATTTTCAGAGCTTTTTTTCTATTTAAATATCTCCAGAAAAAACAGTAAACTCGTAAGATAAACATACAGTCTGTATCAAATCTTTTAATATATTATCATTTTCCTAAAAATCTGGACAGGACAGACACTTTTAAAAGTGTCACTCTCAAAAATACACAGACAGAACCTCAAAAATATATTATTATTTTTCAACGAAAAAATAATATTTAGAGACGGCGGATAAAATATAAAAATGATTTTAGAAATTAAATAATTTTTTTTCTACTTTACGAAAAATTACAGTAGGAGGGTTCGTAATTCAACTAATAAAAAAAATCTGGCCTAATTAATGAATATCATTGATCAGACTCAGCTAGCGGCCCCTAGGAACTGCCTGATATGGGACTTGTTTGTTTTCACATAGTTTTCCTGCCAGAGTAATTTGTTTCTAGCACCCAAGAGTTATGCTAGATGTCCCAAAATTGGAACGGTAAATGTTCGGTTGATGTTATGGTAGATATTCTAAATTTTGAACAACAGTTGCTTACCAAAAAAGGCCTTGACAAACAGGACAAACCCAGATCAGACTGCTTCTGAAGAAGCAGTCTGATCAGGATCATCCCTGTTTGCTATTTTTACAAGTATTGTGCACATTCCAGACCATCTTTGCAAGCCAAGGCTATGTACTCAAAGTCCACTTTGTTCCATATACTTATGAAATGAAGTGGACTTAGTACCATTGGCCTAAGAAGATGATTCCAGACAGAAAGTAACAAGTGTTCAAAATTTATGAACATTTACCTTAATGGTGGCTACAGTAATTTCAGAGAATATTTTTTTAAAAAGGTGTAAACAAACAGGGCAGACTCATATCAGTCTGATCAGGGTTTTCCCTGTTTGCTATTCTGACAAGTATTTCATGAATTACAGACCTGATAAACATCATTTTATTTGAGAACGGAAAGTGATAAGTTTTCAAAATTTGAAAACATTTACCTTTATGTTGGCTACAGTAATTTTACAGAATATTTATTGATTGATTGATTGGTTTTATTTTTATTTTATTTCAGAGATGACGACTCTTTAGATGACAACGCTGTTGACCATCCTAAACCTGGCCAGTACAGTGAACAACAGATGAACATGAACTTTTATCACGAAGACTACAGTCAACAAGCGCAGTCTAAACTTGGTTCGGGAGATGCCATATTGTCCGAGGCTATACAGCAACATGAGGCAGAGAAAGCCAAGAATGGCAGTGTTCAAAATGGAGGGTTTGACTTCAAAACCAAGACTTTTGAGGGTCTGCCGACCACCGAGATATGATAGCAGACATTCAGGAAGAAGTCTCCAACTTCAAATTTAGCTGTGATAATTCAATTATATGAGCTTTGGTTCAGCTTTGCTTACAGTATGATGGCAAATTTTCCCAATCAGCTTTCGCAGATACAGTTTTAACCCATTTAAGCCAAATGGATTTGCCTTATTAGTAGGATAGGAGCCAATTTCCAACTTAAGGGTTTCATTTTTATTCAAATTTAATATAACAATCTGTAAGCAAACAGTGGAGGCCCAGATCAGACTCCGCAGAATGTCTGATCTTGTGTGTGCACTATTTGTCTTTATCCCACAAAAAGGATGCTGGCCTTATATGGGTTATAAATGAGTTGAAATATTTTCCATTCACATATGGGCCTCGACGCTAGAAAACCTGTGTCGGTAGGTTTGCAAACAACAAAGGCGCAGACCAGCCTGCGCACCCACGCAGTCTGATCAGTGCCTTCGTTTATTTGAAAGTCTCATGTCAAAATTGCTACAAGCAAATTCTTTATTTTAGCTTATTTCTGTAACTGAGCAGGCTAGTGATCAGAAACCCTGAAGACAGATTTTCTTGCATCACTGCCTATATTGGCCTAGACACAAGAAAAACTTTCTTTGGGGTTTACGACGTAGTAAGACTCAAACCAGTCTGCTCAGCTACAGAGACTAGCTAGAATATTGAAATTTGGAATAGAGCAAGCAGAGTCACTATGCTTTCCAGAAAGCGAATAACAAAGACTCTGATTAGACTGTGCATCTGCGCAGGCCGGTCTGTGCCTTTGCTATTGGAATAAAAAAATCAGGTTTTCTGAATCTTGCTACGAGGCCGATAACATAGTGTAGTGCACAGGTTAAGATAAAAATAAAATTTTCAGCGTAAAATCGTAAATATTTTCTGACTCATATTCTTTAGCATATGTTTTGGTGGTCAAAAGAACCCTCTCACCAAGACGGTTCTTTTGAGTGCCCATAACATATGTTTTGGTTGAGAAATAAGAAAATTATTATGTTACCCACTCTTAAGTAAAGTACTGGTAGTGTTTGCTGTTCCTCTGCTCATATATATGATAGAAATTTTGTGAAATACAATCTTCTGTTGTTGAAAACAATCAAAAAGTGTGACAATATCCTGGCCATTGTTTTTCCATGTGTTGCCATCTAAAGATAGATCTGTGTTCTTTCTTCTGATAGGTGCTACTCTGTGATCCTTGTCCTGCATAAATTAACTTGCCACGCCCATTTACCCTATCCAGCCAATTAGATAACTTGTTACAACTGATTGACATGCATTGCCAATTCTTTGTCATCTGGAATCATTTTTATCTCAGGTAATTATTATGCAGAACTAATGAGCAAATACATGAAATTTTGACACTTGTCAGCAAGCATGGAAGGCTCATTAGAGCCTGTGCATTTCAACAGTCTTGCCAGAGCCTCATGCATGTGCTATATATATATCAATTTGCCATGGACTCGCCTATATTAACTTGTCATGCCAACTGCTCATGCAATTGACTGGTAATAACTTAAATGGGCTTTACTTGTTTTCTATGCAGAATTATGATATTTCTCACAGTCTGTAGCAGCAAAACTAATGTCTTTTTGACCACAGCAGAGACTGTGGTTGAAAAGACAAGTGTGCAGAAAACAAATATAAATTAACAGAACTCCAATATGGAGTGTTACGACTGCAGTGTCTGGCAGTGTTAATTGCTGAACTTTAGCATCCATTTTTGGGGATGTCTCGGTAGTGTAGTGGTTAAGGGCATCGGACCTTACAGTGCCACATTTGTGCGGGTTCAAAAGTCAAAATTTTTAAAGGGGCTAGTTCATGGAATTTTGATATATTTATCCCATATGTGTAAACCAAGAGCTTATGCTACAGACCGTGTCATAAGCTACAGTGCAGTCCCTTTATAAAGCTATATTTTTGATCCATAGGAATGGACCAATTTTATAGTGAATCATTTTATATAAAGGAATAATTTTAAATGGGAATTACAAGAAAATGACCATTTCATCATCATTTTTCTATCTATAATGGCTTAAAAAAATAAAATTTCATGGTAAAAAAAATTAGGGAGCCACAATGTGACCATGTTATAATGAGATGTGTTATAAAGGGACTACACTGTACTTGTACAAATTATTCTTTAAACAAACAATAACAAGCACAACTATCTAGTGGGCTTAGAGGGCAAAATTATGGCCGGAGCATTAATTTACGGCCGTACATTGTGTGTGTGAGCATTTGAGGGCGCTGGTAAGACTGCAGATATGCAAGCTTGTCTGAGTCTTTGCTGATGGTGAATGTGATAAGTACCAAAGTCTCATGAGTAGGCTCAAATAAATAGCTGTGGGTTCTGAATGGCAAAGTAACCAGCTGATCTGGATCTGCATTCTTCACCAAGTATCAACATTTTTGCCTACTGGGTAATTTTGCATTTTTTTTGTCGTCTGCTGATTTTTTTTCAAAATCAACTTTTTCGAGAATTTCTTTCAGGCATACCATCAGAGTGTCAAACAGTTTGGATCCAGATCAGGCTCTACATTTTGTCGGGCCTGATCTGGGTCCAAGTTGTTTGCAAAGGCTATCAGCAGAAGACACTAGTTGGCAACTAGTTATTGCAGGATAGATAGGGTGAATGGACAAGGATTAATATTATCTGTCTTTTCTGTGCTGTTCAGTCTTATAAGTTCTGTAGTTTATAGAGGTGTTGTTTAACCCTTTGTAATCCAATGGACTTCCCCATACAGATAAGTACAATAGGATGGGATGGTCCATTATTGATTTTAAGGGGTCACAGGTTGTGATTTTCAAATTATGATGTATTTATTTACCTGAAGAACATTTTACCTTAAACATGGTAGACCCTGATGAAATGCTGCATAATGCAATAATGCAGCATTTCATCTGCGACTTCACTGTTTGCCAAAGTACTCATTTACGGGTTTCTAGTAAACAAAGGGTTAAATTTTCATATACAAGATACATGTACATATCTCAAAGCCATTTACAGTCGACTCCCGTTAACTCAGTTCATGCGATTTGAATGTTTACGTTTGAGTCAAAAGGAATAAATTTTATTTTGTAAAAATTTGTAACATTTGACCAAAAGATCTGATATTTTTCTCTTTTCCTATCCAAAGAAATCTTGTGACTGCTATGAGACAGTTCTTCTAAGTAGCCTCAGCATATCTTTTAATAGAAAATAAGGAAAATAACTAAGTACAATGTGTTTAAGTGAGCTATCAAGAATTAACTTATAAAGAAAATTACATATCAAAGTGTATTGAAAGTAGTTGAGATAATATTTTGTATGCCATGAAAAAAAGTGTTTCATTTGAAAGTTAGAAATTCGCTTTGGGTACTCATTCAAAGCATCTCTGTGAGATGTTTTTGTAGAAAAAAAGAATTAATATGGCTGCCTCTATTATCTGGAGAAAATGAGTCATTATTTGTCCATGAAAGCAAATGCTGGGGATACTCATTGGAAGCATCTCTGTGAGATGCTTCCAATGAGTATCCACAACAATTGCGTTTTAGAGAAAAAAATGGAAATAATAATCTGGCAACCCCTAATATCTAGGGAAAATTAGTCATAATTTGTAGATGCCATTTTCATTGAAGGAGATTTGCCACAGTCTTGTCTAAATATGGTGTAATGATGAGCTTGGTTGCAGCAAAACTAATAATACAGTAAAACCTTAAGCGGCCACTCATAAAGAAGACCAAATTGGTTTTCAAGATCTATTATCGCTTAATGTAGGTTGAAAGTATTGCAGAATGCTCCCTTTGGAGCATTCTGCAAAATTTTGACCTTCATTCAGCCATCATTTGTCATGAAGATCTTTGTTTTGTCTATTTTGGAGTGGCCGCTTAAGACAGGTTTCACTGTACATGTATGTTGAATAGAATGTGTTTGAACAGAAAAGATTCAGATCACTCTGTTTGAATGGCAGAGAGTGTTTTTCTGTTCAAGAATGACTAAATACTTTCTTTCAGTAGCAGTTATGTTCTGTGATAAGTGCCATAAATTAAGCCACTAGCTCTTGGAAAAGATTGGCTTTTTTATAAGTATTGCTTTGAGCCTATAAATCAATCAATGTCTGGTGTTGTAAATTAAATCTTAACCTTTTGTTTCTAATGGATTTTCCTTTACAGATAAGTTCAATAAGACTATAATTGTCCAAGAGATTTTAATCAGTCACTGGTTAAAATTTCCATTTATAGTGTAGTTCAGTCCGAGAAGATTGATGTCTCTAAGCAAACAGTGTAGGCAACATTTTATGGCACATACCCTGGGTATGCACTGTTTGTCAAAAAATTCATTTAGGGGTTCCCCATATAGAAAGGGTTTAAGTGCCATTGTACAGCTGCTAGAGACCACACATTTTGTGACACATATTTCTTGATTTGGGGGAAAAACAAGGCTTTATATTTCATGTGAATTGTCTGCTAGCAGACAATGCACATGAAATAGCAATCCTTATTTTCATCTTAGGGAAGCAACAGATTTGCAAATTTCCGCTGCTGCAAATTTAAGGTATTGCATTAAGGGTTCTTTATTTTTCTGATGTTTTATCAAAGTATAACAACATAAGGTTACAGTAAAACCTGCGTAAAATGGCCACTCTCAAAAAGAACCAAAATTGGTTTTACACAGGTTTTACTGTACATTCAAAGTATTAGTGAACCTCTTGGGTTCCTGTTAACTTTTCTAGTGAACCTTATGTTGCTATACTTTACTTAGAGAAACATATTTTTAGTGAATTCCTTATATTTACATTCTTTTTGTGTGTTTTATTTTTCAATGAAAAATTATTCATTTGAAAGTAAAACACAGAAATATCATCCTCTGCAATGAGCAACAGAGCGGTGGAAAGTGAGGTCAAGAACTAAGAAGCCAGCATGAGAGGTACAGAAGGTCAGAATCTTTACTGTTTATCAACGTCAACTTATTGGTTTTGTTGCTTTTCCATGCTCTTTTGAGTTTTCCGTTTACTTGTGCTCAATATGTGTATGACACACAGTGGCCTTGAGAAGTTTTTTTTTTTTTAAAGACAATCAAAATGATAATGAGAGCTTTATGTGATGTGCTTGTATATAGTGCTTTATTTATTATGATAGTGCAAAGCGGGTAAACCGAGATGAAATCCTTGCTAAATGGCATTCAAGGAATGGTGGACATAATATACACACAGAGCAGAGAGATCTTATCTACAATGTCTCCAAAAATTTTGAGCGTAAAATTGTGAATATTTTCTCATCCATCCATTTAAACATATGTTGTGGTACTTTTGACTCAAAAGAACCGTCTCAATTATTTGTTTTACATGCTCATTGAGACTGTTCTTTTGAGTATCCACAATATATGTTTTGGTTGAGAAATACCTTAGAAAATTAATTTTCTGGTGCTAAGACATTGTTAACCCTTAAACCACCAATCACGACTGCAGCTGACGACAAATTTTGCCTAATCTTTCCTAATTTTCGAAAAAAATAAGACACGATATTACATGAGATCGTCTGCCAGCAGACGATTCTCATGAAATATCATGTCTTATTTGTTATTATTGAAAAAGCGGCAACATTTTAAATTGTCATCTGCTGCAAATTATAGGTGGCGCTTTAAGGGTTAAAGACTGAAGTGCTTGCCCTAGAAAATATAGATTAAGTCTGCTTTGAATGCAAAGTTTCAGAGTAATTGCTGTTTCTGAGCAGGCTATCAAAGGCTACTATGACTCTTTTTGACATCACTTGTATATGATACCACCATGATTATGTTACTTGCTTGAACTAATGAAGAAAAATATAAATGAGCAGGTTCATAAGATTTTGGCACTCATCACATATACGGGCTTCAAAAGCTCAGACCAGTCAATCAGCGCCATCACTGCTTCCAGCTATGAAGTAGGGAAGTGGTCAAAATTTACACTTCTATGCCCACTAGAAAGCTGTGGGAGCGCAGTGGCTCAGTGGTAGAGTGCTTTACTCAAGACCAAAGGTCCGCGGATTCGAGCCTCACCGGCGTCACTGCATTGTGGTCCTTGAGCAAGACACTTTCATCCTAGTTTAGTACTGGTTCAACCCAGGAAGACCCGTTCCTGATTAACTGAAAGATTGTTGATAGGACGTAAAGAATCAAATCAAACAAAACAATCAAAACTAGATAGCTATGCATGCAATGTATGCAGTAAGTACCAAAATCTATTGAGCTGGCACCAGTCTTGATTGTAAAAGATCAGATGTACCATTTTTATATAGTTTAGTTTTGGTTGTATGTGTCTCAATTTAATGTCAGTTTTTTATGTGACTTCAAATATGAGCCCCGACATGAGATTTCCAACAATGTGGTATGTGCGACCAGCAAAGCCTCAGATTAACCAGCGCATATGCGCAGTCTGATCAGAACCAATGCTAGTTGCTTACATATTCTATGAGTGTTAAGCTACTGACCGAACAGCATTTGGAGTTTCTAAGCTTAAAAGTGGGCTGCAGAGGCTCACCTGAGTCTACACTTTTCAAAAAGCCACATTGTTGGAAATCACATGTCAGGCCTCATTTAATATGTGTTTTGGCTAGACATGTGTTCTTCTAATTAACATTCCATTTTTCACAAATTCTGTCTATATTTTTCAACTGTCTCATTTTGTAAAATATGTCAAAGCAACAAAATGGCATGTACATTCTGGCCCCGAGGTTATAAAACTTTTTTCAAGCTCAACTCAGCTGAGCACTAAATTTATCCTGCTCATAAATGTTAAAATGCCATCAATCATTGGCATTTTAACATTTATTAGCATGATAAATGCAACATCTGAGAGACTTAAAGCAAGAAACTTCTTTATTTGTCGTTTTTTTTAGTTTTTATGAGCAGTTGAAATTTCGTGCTCAGTTGAGTTGAACACGAAAAAAGTTTTATAACCTCGGGGCCAGAGTTCTTGCCTGGGTTAACAGGTCATTTTGTTAGTTGTCTTGAAGCCACTTCTATACCATTTTCTAGCATTCCTAAATTCCATTTCATACATATCACTAGCGTTTTATCTTGGCATACCATGGAAATATCAGTGAACTCGCACTTGCTTCTGGATTCCATGAAAATGTCAGTGAGCTCACACTTGCATCTGCATTCCATGGAAATGTCAGTGAGCCCACACTTGCTTCTGCATTACATAGAAGTGTCAGTGGACCTACACTTGATTCTGCATTCCATCGACAAGTCAGTGAGCACACACTTGCTTCTGCATTCCATGGAAGTGTCAGTGAGCTCACACTTGCTTCTGCATTCAATGGAAATGTTAGTAAGCCCATACCTGCTTCTGCATTCCATGGAAGTGTCAGTGAGCCCACACCTGCTTCTGCATTCCATGGAAGTGTCAGTGAGCTCACACTTGCTTCTGCATTCCATGGAAATGTCAGTGAGCTCACACTTGCTTCTGCATTCCATGGAAATGTCACTGAGCCTACACCTGCTTCTGCATTCCATAGAAATGTCAGTGAGCCCACACTTGCTTCTGCATTCCATGGAAATGTCAGTGAACTCACATGTACTTCTGCATTCCATGGAAATGTCAGTGAGCTCACACTTGCTTCTGCATTCCATGGAAGTGTCAGTGAGCCCACACTTGCTTCTGCATCTCGTGGACATGTCTGCCAGCCCAAACTTGCTTCTGCATTCAATGAGAGTTTCAATGAGCCCACACTTGCTTCTGCATTCCATAGAAGTGTCAGTGAGCCCACACTTGCATCTGAATTCAATGGAAGTGTCAGTGAGCCCACACTTGCTTCTGCATTCCATGGAAGTGTCAGTGAGCCCACACTTGCTTCTGCATTTTGTGGATATGTCTGTGAGCCCACACTTGCTTCTGCATTCCATGGAAGTGTCAAGTGAGCCCACACTTGCTTCTGCATTTCATGGACATGTCAGTGAGCCCACATTTGCTTCTATATTCCATGGAAGTGTCAAGTGAGCCCACACTTGCTTCTGCATTTCATAGACATGTCAGTGAGCCCACACTTGCTTCTGCATTCCATGGAAGTCTCAGTGAGCCCACACTTACTTCTGCATTCCATGGACATGTCTGTGAGCCCACACTAACTTCTGCATTCCATGGAAATGTCAGTGCACCCACATCTACTTCTTGCATTCCAGTTTTGAATAATTGTGTTCACAACTCTATTTACCAGTATATACTATTACAAAGTTCCTTCAAATGTGTTCTAAAAGAAATCCAACATTCTTCCTTTATTGGGAACTCAATTGCAAAAATCATTTGTTTCTGTCTCACTAAAGTTTTGTCCTTATATTCTGTAAAACAGAAAGGCTGTGACCAGAATTTATCCATTATCGACTGACATTCATGCCATACCTCACACTGGGAGATAAAATCTCACAGAATTTGGCCCTTCTGAAAGTCGATTCCCATAAAATTTTCAAATCTCACAGAATTGTCAGACCATCTTAAAACACAGTTTATAAAGAAATAATCATAAATAACACTTTATTGTGTTTATCACAAGCTTCTTACATTAAAATAAAAGCATTTTGGTTATAAGGAGGAGTTCCAAAATGATTTTTGTGAAAATCTCACAGAATTCTATTAAATCTCGCTTAAAATTTTGGAGAATCTCACAGATTTCAGTCCACTAGCTACGGCATGTATGTACTGATCAGGAACTTCACATGTGTTCTGATTCACTTATTTTTCTGATTCATCGTAACATTAGTCTAACTGCATTTGCATTCTACTGTATTTCCTCAAAATATTGTAAATTTGGAATTTTTTGCTAGGGTTTTAATTTTTGTGAAACTTCGCAGCAGATGCTAAGTTTCATTAAAATAAATCCCTCGCGAAATGGGAAAATCACTCTCAGTGACTATCATTTACTGATGTAGGTAAATCATACCCTTGTCGCCATTTTTAACGTGGCAAATACGTATTTTAACGCTTTTCCCGAAAACAAAATTCTCGCTAAATTTTCCAAATTTGAAGTACATTTTTTTCAGACTTATAGGCCTGATTTGGTAGTGTAAATCCAGATAGGACTGCTGCTAAAGGGCTATCATAGCCTACATGTTTCTCGTTGCAAATGGCATACAACATGTATAAAACACGACCATACTCTTACTGTCTCCATGATAACAGCCTAGTTCAAACATGTTCAGATCATCTAATCAACAAAACATTTATCAACTCATTGGTAATAGCCCTTCATATAAGTAAAAACTGTCCTCGGCGGTCACTCAAAAGAATACAAAAAAAATTGTTTTCAAGATCGATAATCGTACTTTGGACCTGCATTAAGCTACCACCTGCAGTTTTGTCTATTTTTGAGTGGCTGCTTAAGACAGGTTTCACTGTAAGAGTGTTATAAAAAATCATTTTTCTCATTTCTAAACAAAAACATATGTTGTGAGTACTCAAAAGAACCATCTCATTGAGATGGTTCTTTTGAGCACACACAACACCTGTTTAACCTGATTGATATAAAAAAAAAATCATGCTTTTACATTCCATCATCTTTACCTATAAATCATTGTGTGAAAGCTTATTTAGAGCTTTTTAGTAGTTTCTAGTCATATTTTTTATTAGTCTGTATAAAATGCTTCATCCATTCAGTAGCTGCTTAGATTTTATATGTGATCCAAATTTTCTATAACTTTTATAGTTTATTTTTCTTTTAGCTAGACTACAGTGACAGAAATATAAATAGTTCAATTCTGAAAATGTTTGTACTTATGTATGTTTCAGTTTAACACATTTTCAAGTGAGCCATTTTTCCTTTCATAAAGGAATTGAATGGCTAAGTAAATCCCTAAGTACCTACTGTTTTCTTAGCCCTTTTGCACCCAGAAGAGCCAAACTTACAAAAACATTTTGCTCGTTTTGAATGCAAGAAAGTTATACTTGCCAATCTGTAGAATTACTAGAATTATCTGTTAATCTTAAGACTGTGACAATTGACTATTTAATCCTGAAATTGTTAATATTTTGAAGTTTTGTAGGCTACCTGCAAGTTGTAAAGTTTGAATTTCTAAAGTTCTAGATTTTAGAAATTTTGAACTTTTAGTGAATGGCATATTAGCATAAAGGTTTCCTAAATGAATCTACGACCCCACAATTCTTATCTACCAGAATGTATTTTTATGAAATTAACACTCTGCTGTCAATAATAATGTTTTATAGATACAGTAAAACCTGTCTTAAACAGTCACTCAAAAGAAGACCCAAAAATATGTTTTCAAGACCGCTAATTGCTTAATGCAATTCATAAGTATTGCAGTATGCTCGAGTGGAGCATTCTGCAATACTTTCAACCTGCACTAAGTTTCTACCTGTCTTTAAAAAGTGTACTTTTCATTTGTCTATTTTTGAGTGGCCGCTTAACGCTTTCCTCCATAATAACGCCTTTAGACGCCTTTGAAATATCATGTATTTGAAAATATTATGGAAAATTGAACACTTGCTCCAAAAGAGCAAATGCTTCATTTTCCATAACATTTTCAAAAGTATTCAAAACTTAACTTGATTTTTTCTTGAATTTTTCAATGTTGTCTAAAAATAGAAAATGATGTCATTATCTAAAAATAGCCTATGGAGTAAAGGGTTAACTTAAAGACAGATTTCACTGTATTTTTGGTAATAGTAATGGTGTTTCTGAATGCAAAAAAGTTAACCCTTAAAGCTCCACGAAAAAGGTTGCAACAGACAACATTATTTTAAATTATGCCAATGCTTTAACCCTTTTCTCCATAAGCTATTTTTAGATCATGACATCATTTTCTATTTTTAAACAACATTGAAAAAAATCATTAAAAACTTAAATTTTGAATACTTTTTAAAATATTATGAAAAATGGAGCATTTGCTCCAAAAGAGCAAATGCTCCTTTTTCCATAATATTTTCAAAAATATGATATTTCAAAAGCATCAAAAGGCGTTACTATGGAGTAAAGGGTGAAGAAAGCAAATAAATAAGTCTTGTCATTTTATATGAAATGTGCATGAAATATCAAGCCGTATTATCCCAAATAACAAAGCTACAGATGGTTACAAAAGTATTTGTCAATTATTGACGTCGCCATTCAAAACAGTGCATTTCCAGAATTTTTGCAAAACATATTGCCGCAAAACTTTGGAAGTGGCAATCATGAAAAAGTACCAAACGAAAGCAAATTGATTTTAATACTATTGTCTATTGTTTTCTTATACCAACAGTTTAACTCAAAATAAAAAATTAAATTGCCATTTTTTCAACATAAAATTTTAAAATTTACATTCGCTTTAAACATGTTCTACTTGAGAACCAAGAGTGTAATTATTTTGATATATAATTTTATATTGCTATAGTCTATTTGCTATTCAGCCCTGTAAGTTTTGTGAAATCACAACAGGTGCGGATCCAGGATTTCTGGAAGGGGGTTCAGATTTGTAGAAGAGGGGGTTCACTTTGCTGATTTTATCCCATTTCTCTTAAATATCTCATAAAAATGAAATAATTTGGATTTAAAAACTGGGGCGGGGTGTGGGGCATCGAGCAAACCCCCTCTGGATCCACCACTGCACAACCATAAACTTAGTGATAGCAATTTTTTCAACAAAAATTTTTTGAAATACACTGTTTTAACCAGCAACATCACAGAGTGATGAATACTTTTGTCCACCTTCTGTTGGTATAAATTTTGTTGCCGGTATGATAGATGTTTAAATGATATTTTTTCATGTTTGTGGTCCATGAGAGTCTTTTTTCATGACTCATGGTTTTGTACCAATTCTTGAAAAGTTTTGTCGTTAAACTCAGTTAATGTTTGTAGAAAAAGTATTAAAATAATGCAAAAACAGTCTAAGTGTTGAAGTCTTTTCTAAACCTCCTGATTAAGTACAGTTTTCTATTGCCCAATTAGGTAAAAGTCCAGACTCATTGATCCCCAGGACTTTAGTTAAGAGCGCGTAACGAAAATTTAATTTTCTTATTTCTCAACCAAAACATACGTTGTGGGTACTCAAAAGAAACGTCTCAGTGAGACGGTCCTTTTGAGCACCCAAAAACATATGTTAAAATTGATGGGTAAGAAAATATTTACAATTTTATGCTGAAAATTTTTGTTTATCTAAACCTGTGGATCCCTTATGCAAAAGTACCAAAATCTCATGAGTTGGCAAAATTACATCAGACTCCAAGGTTATAAAACTTTTTTCATGCTCAACTTAACTGAGCATGAAAATCAACTGCTCATAAAAACTAAAATGCTGAAAAATGTAGATTTTTCTAGCTATCAAACTCTCAGATGTTGTAACTATCATGCTATTAAATGTTAAAATGTCAACAACAATTGTTAAAACATGTATGAGCATGATAAACTTCATGCTCAGTTGAGTTGAGCATAAAAATGTTTATAAACTAGGGGCCAGGTAAACTCCGTGCCTCCAGCCATTCAACTCCGCCCATAGTGTGCTTCCTAATGCCATGGTATTTTGAGATATTTGAAAACTTTTCATCCGCTAGTGGCAACTTGTAGTCTGCTGATATCCTTTGCAAACAGTTTAAAGCGAGATCAGGAACAGCAAAATGTTGTGCCTAATCTGGATCTGAACTTTAAGACACTGATGGTATTAATGAATGATTTATTTGAAAGAAAATCATGTAGACAAGAACTCAGCATGCAGGTCTAAGCTTAAGCAACCAATAGATTTTCATTTTTTGGCAATAAAGATATGTTTTAACTCTTTCCCTACTGGGAAATTTTGCATGCTTTTTTGTTGCATGCTGATTTTTTTTTTTTTCTTCAAAATAAACTTTTTTTTGAAAAACCTGCAGGAAAACCACCAAAGTGTCAAACAGTGGCCCAACATATTTTCTAGCCTGATTTGGGTCCATATTGATTGCAAAGGTTATCAGCTGAGAACACTAGTGGGTAAAGAATTTAGAAAAATTGTTTAGCCAATTTCTCGTGCAATCATGAAAAAACGATCTTTCAATTTAGAAAGACACTAGCGTTTCATAAATGTAGACAAATTGGAGATGATCAGAGATGAAAAAACTGCTGACAAAACATCTGTAGGGTAAAGGTGGGTAACTTCGGACATCAGGTAATTTCGGACAGCGACCTTGTTTGTTTCATATTTTAATTATTGGAATAAAAAAAAATAACCAAGCAAACAGTTAAAATCCTCATGAGACGGCTCATAAGGAACCGTCTCATCTAGATTTCCACTGTTTGCAAATGTGTGTCTGAATTAACCTGATGTCCGAAGTTACCTGACTTTACCCTAGTTTAGATGATCCATACCATTTGGCAATCAAAGGTACAGCCATATGGATTATAAAAGTTCCATTTATTTCAACAGGGAAAAGGGTGGAAGGTTCCATTCATGCTATCATTGAGGATGAAACAGCATTGAAATTGATTTGTGTAGCTCCCAAAGGCCAAGAAAATGACAATGTTACCCAAACTCCTTAGAGACAACATATCAACCTTTTTAGAAAGGGTTTAATGTTTCATAATAAATTGAAGAGAAATGAAAGTAGAAAGACATACTAGGGACAATATTTAAGGGAACCTCCAATTTCAGTAGAACAGCCGCGGATCCAGAGGGGGTTCGATCGAACCCCCTTCCTGCCCCCTCCCGTTTTTAAATATCCTATGAAAATGAAATAATTTGGTCTCAATGAGACCAAATTATTTCATTTTCATGGGATATTTAAGAAAAATGAGATACAATTAGCAAAACGAACCCCCACCCCTTCATACATATGTACCCCTTTCCAGAATTCCTGGATCCGCCCCTGTAGAGGGAACTCAGTGGTAGTGTGCTTGACTAGAGACCGAGAGGCCGCGGGTTCGAGCCTCACCAATGTCACTGCGTTGTGGTCCTTGAGCAAGACACATTTATCCTAGCTTAGTACTGGTTCAACCCAGGAAGACCCGTCAAAGATTGCTGATGGGACGTAAAGAATCAAATCAAACAAACAACCAAACGAAGCATTCAGGCTGATCTGGATAAAAGCGGATATTCTTCGTGCGCTCGTTGCTAAAAATCCATTATACGTCGGAGGCTTATTTAACCCTTCAAGCGCACATTGCAACAAAAGTCACCTGCTTTCCCCCATCTGCTGAATGTTTAGAAGCCTCTCTGGACAAACAGTGTAGACCCAGATCAGACTGCTATTGTAGGGGCAGTCTTAGCTGGGTCCTTATTGTACATTAGTCAATAATATTAGTAAATAAGCAGCAGACGAATATATTTATCAACACAAATAAAACTGTTTTGTCACCATTCCTTGTTTCGATATAATATGTAAAGATAGATTTTTCACCTGTCTTATATATACTGTGACACATACCTGAGGCGAGTTCAATAATGCGAGTGCTCGCCAAGCGCTCGTTGATTGGTACCTATCTTTATTCATAATGTGTAAAGCCTGACACCAGTACAACGAGCGCCCGAGAGCGCTCGCATTATTGAACTTGCCTCTGGGCTATTTATAACTAAAGATCAAAAGTGAATTTCTCCAATATGTATACTATTCTCAGAAAGCAAGGCGTTTGAGCTAGCACACCAATCTTCACGATACAGTGGCCTGCACATTCTTCATAATATTCGGCTCATTTGATTTGGCCAATTTGGTATTCGACACTGTCACTTGGAAATTTGTGTCGATATGATATTACATTTGGACGAAACGATGTCCTCCACAAGAATTATAATACCACCCCCTCCCCCAAAAAAGAAACAAAAACAAAAAAAAAACATTTAGATCAGTTGTTGCGAGTCCCCTAGTAAAGACTATTATATACATATATTTTTAATAGACTTTTGATAGAAAATTATGCCAGCAAACGGTAGAGACCCTGATCAGCTCTGTCGCGTCTGATCCGAATATGCACTGTTTGAATTTATACCAATAAAAGGGCACTACGTAGCTATGCTTATATGGGGCCATTTTTTAGAATGAAAAGACGCAAACTTTACAATGGAACCTGACTCTAGAATGCGTCACATCAGATTACTTACTGTTTATGGCATAAAATAATATAAGCAGTATCCGGGTCGATGGGGGGGGGGGGGGGGTGAAGGTGTGCAGTGCAATATGAATATGAAGACTCATGGTTCCTTTCTATTTCAAACAGACCGTTACATTCATTGTATCAACAGTATGCTTTTGATATGTGATAACAGATTCCACAATATGCTTCGATTGTCATTGCTTCGAAGACCACACAATCATAACGTATAGGCCACTGGCTGGATATGGTTTACCTCCCCCCCCAGGGGGAATTTCGTAGACCATATTTTTCTTGAAGCCCAATGTCTTGCAAGGATTTTGCAACATGTTAGCCCTCTGACAATGGCAGCGTTAAGCTGTAACAGCCTGTAACATACGTTACCCTACAAAATATTTGATAATTTAAATTCTTTTTAAGACTTCAGAAAAGTGCAAAAGATAAGGTAAAATTTCCAAATTGGTTATATTTTCTTAATAAGCTATTACTGGGCCACATATAATGACATTTAAAACAAATATAGTCACCCCAGATGTAGTGTATGTTACATTTTTTCATTGAACCCCCTTTTAAATGATAAATGCATCTATTATATACTCAGCGTCAATGAAAAGTTACCAGTATATAAATTTCGATACTTCGGAAAGTATATAATACAGCTCTTTGGCTACTAGTACGTTCATGTTTCTGGTTAGCGACAAGTTGGTTTGGAGAGATAAAACAGTTACACGAGCTCTGGAACTATGGTGCACGTGATGCACGTGCATTTTGTGTTTTTTGCAGTTTTTGAGAATTTGAAATCATCATTTTCAGAAGACAACATGCCAGAACATGCCCTAGACATTTTCATTAAAAACGCCAACAAAATGGTTATGGTTATCCCATTAAACGCGAAAAATGAGGATCAAAATTAAAGGTAGCACCAAAACTTTGCATTTTCCTATACAATGCAATGGAAACTACAGGGGTCCGTTAAGGAATGATTATAATGCATTAGGGTGTGATGGATACCGTTTTCCATAGTGGTGATGCATGGCACCCTATGTCATAAAATTGAGTGTTGAAGTCTCCGCAGTTTTTCGTTCAGAATGAACTAAATATTGTCCTATGTTAAGTGCATGTGATTTACTGGTAACTTTTCACTGACGTTGAGTATAGTTTGTCTTAAATTTTGTTGAAACCAGTTTATGTTCTTTAATTTGGCGTAACATTAAAGATTTTTTATTTACCTTTTCAAAACTGCAAACATTACGTTTCTATCTTATATACTTTTTGAGGTATTAGATGATGAACATGGTACCCCCATATCACAGAAAAATGTAAAATGTAATTCTCCAGGCCTTGCGCTGGCGATAGACCCCACTTCTCCCCTGGGGGAATTTCGTACACTATGCTTACCAGATACTACATTATATAAGCCACAAAATGAAATATGTTAGCCCTCTGAGAGTGGCAGCGTTAGCGGGTAACATCATGTTACGTACGTTACCCGCCAAATAACATAAAATTTTCCCGATAATGTCTCCAAAATGACACATTCACACTTATTTTGAAGTCTGGCACAGGTTTAAGAACTTCTTATAGTACAGTTACATAATTTTAGCATTTATTTTATAAATGTCTTGAGTTTTTGCCGTTGTATATGTTACTTAGTGTTTTATATGTTATTTCCAAGTATCAGTATGGCATTTATTGACTATACATGTATTACATCCGTAAGTGAATATAGTAAATCTATAAGGCTGCGATTCAAACAAATTAAAGTTCCTTATTATGGGGTCTTACACTATTTTACAGCCCAGGTTACATACGTTACTCTCTGAATACTATTACACATTCAAGATATGGTCTCCAACATGACCTGCTTGTATTTATTTGCATGCTGGCACATGTCCATATACTTCTTTTTAATCTGGCTCATTTGCTGAGGATGTAAGTCAAAACATAAATTATCATAAACCCTCTTTTCTTTTACATATAGACATCAAATATAGTTGGCATAATACTCATGGAAAGTTTGTAACATTCAGTGCAATGTGCGAGTAACAACTTCAAAGATCAAAGAAAACCCATCAGTTTGAAGTTCTAGAGCAAATCTTCATATATTATCCAAGGGTTTTAAAGAATTTTACTATACAACTTATTACTCCTCTATCAGATTTATCTTGCAAGGCTTTTGCAATATGCTAGCACTCTGGTTATGGCACCATTACCCTGTAACAGCCAATTATATATATAACCCATCAACATCTTTGATAATTGTAGTAAATGACATGACTTCTCTAAAGTGCAAACCATACGGTAAGATTTCCACATTGGCTATATCATCCAAGTAAGCTGTTTTCGCATCACATATATGGAACTTTGAAAACAAATATGCACCCCAAAGTGGTACATATGTTAGTTTATTTCATTATTCCTATATAAATGATTTATGAAACTAATATAGTTTAACATTTTTCTAATGTGAATGTGCTTACTAACTCATTGTGTATTAAAGAATGTTTGTGTACCTTTTGGAAACTGCAAATATTATATTTCTATCTTTTATAAGGTTTGAGTTGTTTAGTTTTGAACATGGTAGCCCCATATCACACAAAATGTGAAATATAATTCTGTTGCTCTTTTGTTAGGGTACAATCAAGTTCTCTTTCTCCCAGAGGTACTCGATTTCCTTCTCATTTATTTTCCACACATCTTGTCCATATCTGGAAAGCCTCACTTGTTTTCATGGGAAAGACCTGATAGTTCTATCGTTGTATGTACATCTTAAGGACAGAAAAGCAGGGTGGAGGTAAGCTCATGTTCATTTGAAATAGTCAGTATATGTGTATGGCTTTGGTACTTTTTCAGAAACATGTCGTACTGCAGCTTATTCACAATTACATAAATAGCACATGTTAGGGCTTCATATCACTGATGAGTGCCTAGAGCAATTCTTTATTTGTTTTTCTACCCTTCCTAGAATGTTGATGAACTAGTGGGGGAGGGTTTTCTATCAGTTTGATAGGAATAACCTTTCCGTAGTACTAACACATCGGCACATTGGTAGTGTCACAATCTGTTAAACAGTGTATTACTGTAGATCTCTTCCCCCATATTCTGGCCAATGCTATTGACATTCAGAAGGTGCACCTTTTGTTGCATACACCATTGTTAAACAAAACACCCAGGTTATCATCTGCGAGAATGTTTGTAAGACTGTATAGACTGCTGCTTATACATTGTATATATGTATCAGTGACAAAACCAACATGCCCTGCCTTTAGTGCCTGGTTGAATACTGGTGCCATCAGATCCATAAAGGTGACAGGAAAAGCTATTATGCTCTGTAATTACAGCATTAACATCAACGTTATGTGCAGCACTACATGGTCAATCTAATGTTGGTTCAATACGTGATTGCAAGCCATGCTGAAGTTTGGACTTGTCAGTTTTGGTGGAAATTCTATCAGGAGTTGACAGTGACCATGGTACAGGTCCCAGAAGGAACGGCAGTGTCAACTGAAGGTCAACATTATGTCCAATAGAAAGAAGGTCATGCTTACCAAAGACGCTCCTTTAAGCTCTCATCTGGCTTTTTACGTTTTGTAAATTGGACAATTTCTTCTTGCTTGACCTCGCAAGCATCAAAACTTTATTAGCTTGTAGCATTTTATGGGGGATGTGAAAGACAGATTTTTTAACTAAAAGTGAGTCAATGAAGTCTGCAAAAGCCTTCCTGCCAATGTCATCAGCCTCAATAAGATCCTTAGCTATGCTAGGTTTAGCAGGCACACCGAAAGACAAAAAGTACAGTTCATTGCCTTCAAAACTAGAACTAAAAGGATTGGTGAAAAATAGTAAATGAGCATGATCAGGAAATACCACAATCACAAACTGCAGACAACCCCGTGGCACCGCGAGGAAGAGCCAATCAACCATCACAAGACACCAGGAAGACAAATTAAGCAAAGCAATCAGCTCTCTCTTCCCCATCAAGATGATTGCAATACTAAAATGGACATAAAGTAACGTACAACAAAGCATATAACAATTACAGACTCCCACAAAGGAAGCCTGAAACTGCCTCTAGTACTCATTCTTATTTGCATCTGAGCAGATTGAATATTTCATTTCAGTGCATTGAAGAGTTGTTTAATTATATTAAGCTCTGATGTGATGAGTAATACACCATTCCATCTGTAGCACGAAGCGTAGTTCTAGTTGCTGAAGCCTATAATACCTCTTTATTGTTTGCCTGATAGTTATGTCAAAAGCATTTCTCAAGCAAAGAACCAATGGTTGTGACACACTCAACCCATTTTGTTCGAGAAGTTCTTTGCATCTGCGATGTGTATCAAATTTATGAGTGTAATCAATTACACAGGTACATATTGTGCGTAGTTGTTGTGATCCTTTGCAATGAACATTGGGAACAAGGCATACAGATAGAGATGACATGCAATTTAAAGTTGTTTTCCTTTTAGCCCTAATCAGTGTCAACACCATCTGAATCATATCCATATACCTTGCACAGAACTGATCTGTTTCACAGTGACTGTCTTTCAGAACTTCCAATTTGAATGCATGGTATCTATACTGTTTATGTGAGCAAACAGCGAAGGTTGATAGATCACACTATATTATTAGTTTAAGTCACCATAAATTAATAAGGAACTTCAATTTATTTCAGCCTTATAAATTTTCTAAATTCTCTGACAGACTGTATACATGTATAGTCAACAATTTCTAAACAGATACTCAGAATAACTTTTGTATCATTTGCTAACACGCATAACAGTTAAAGCTCAAGGCATTTATTAATGAATACTTAAAATAGGTAAACCTTGCTAAAAGAAGTACATAAACTTGTGCAAGCATGCAAATAAGTATAAACAGGGCTTGTTAGAGACATTAACTTAAATGTTTAATGCTATTTTGAAGGTAACATACATAACATGGACCTAAGAAATAGTGTAAGCGACCATAAAAAAGAACTTTAAATCGTTTTAGTAGCAGCCTTATAGATTTACTATATTCTGTGACAGATGTGATACATGTATAGTCAATAAATACCATACTGATACCCGGAAATAACACAGGACACACTAAGTAACGTATACAACGGTAATTACTCAAGACATTTATAAAATTAATACTAAAAATATGTAACTGTGTTATAAGAAGTTCATAAACCTGTGTCAGCATGAAAATATGTACGATAATGTCATGGTTGAGACATTATCAGGGACGTTTAATGCTATTTTGGGGGGTAACGTATATAACGTGCTGTTACACATTAACGCTGCCACTCTCAGAGGGCTAACATCTTTTATTTTGTGTCTTATATAATGTAGTTTCAGAAAATCATAGTGTACAAAATTCCCCCTGGGGGGGGAGGGGGGTCTATAGCCAGCTCAAGGCCTAGTAAGCCTTCAACTCGATTTCTGAATTACCAAACGGAATCTTCACTGGACGAGATTTGGGCGTAAAAGTGTGCATATTTTCTTGTTTATCAGCATTAACACTATATTTTTGTGAGTTAAAAAGAGTCCCACCCATGCTCATTGAGTAGATAAGTTCAAGCACTCAAATAGTTAATACATGTATATAATGTTCAAACTCGAGCCAAAGTACATGTCCGCCACAAATGTCTGTGTATCTTTTCGCAATCACACATAAGCTAAAGACACGCTCTTCCTCTTCTGGCTTACGGCACACCGTCATACATGTATGTTGTAAATGATTCGGGTACTTATCGCATAGACATAGAATGGTGAAGCCAGAACGCTGAAAAAGTAACGCACATCAAGGGGAGACTACTGGAACAAACAGTAATTCTCTTCAATCGCGTCGCTTTTCATAATGGGAACTTCTCTTAAAGGAAAGAATTTGCTCACAGAGGAAGCGTCTTCTTTCCTTTAAGAGCAGTTCCTTTTGGTATGGAAAATCACTTTTACCACATTAAGTGGGCTCCCTTAAATGTTAGTATTTTTATTACGCACGTGCGTAACTGCGTAATAGAAGCTACGCCAATGACATGCATGCGCGGCTATCAGTGGGACTTTTAAAAAGCCTAATATTTTTCTTAAAAGCTGGGACCTAACACAACCCCACAAACAATGGGAGCAACAGCAAGCAATGAATCAACAACTTAGTGTGCACGAGCAACGAAGGCTCTGGCAAGTATGTGTGTTGTGCGTTTGCACAGGCTCGTCTGAACCTTCACTGCTCGCAAATGCGACACCAAAATGCAATAAGCTGGCCCGAATGAGTTTTATTTTAAATGTTCATGTAGTTATTTTGCACAGTATACTATTTACCTATACCTGTGTAATATACCTGGCTGTCAGTGCTATATTTAGATTAAATCCACCCAAGGCCAACAGAGTTAATCTATATGACTAACCTAATTAAACTATCACAGACCAAAATAGGGCAGTGACTAAACTTTTAAACCGTATTTGGCTTAGAATTCTAGGAACCGGGCTTACTATTCCAAGATGCCCGCGAAATTCATAAGTATAAATATGGGAAGATTTTATTTAGTGACAACAAACCTCAACAGTGCTGCAAGGGAGAGATATAGACAAGAGAAACATTTTATTTCATCTTCAAAGTTTTTGAAACTTTCAACATTTAAAGGTAAGCGTAGTTTGTATACATATTTCAGGGTACTGCATATTTTACAATATTTTAGTCGCTTTGCCCTTTTTGACTTTTTGGCTCTTTTGAACGTGATTTTCTCAAATAGAATCTTCCTGTTGATAATCTGGACCATTCCATCCCTGTTACATATATAAATACGCATCCTATATTACCAAATGGTCCAAGCGCTGACCCAGAACGTTTTGTCAGAGGGGTCCAACTTTGACAACGTTTTTAAGAGGATCCAAATACTCCTAACGCCATTTAAATGTTTCGCTGGCGTGCGATGATGGCCCAACATTGCGGTAGCTGGGGCTCCCGACCAGTTTTGCTAAGAAACCCTATATTTGTGATTTTTCAGGAGGGGGGGGGGGTCCGCGCATGGGGTCCGCGATAATTTAACAACAACAAAAACTTGAAAAGCCAAACAAATAGTCCCTGGTCAAACTGCGCCTGCTCCTGAATATTTTGTTTGCATATGCATTTTCTGTCTGAGTTTGGTTCTCTCACTTTTGTTATTTTAGTTCAACGAGCATTGTTACACCCGCATGTGAATTTTTATCGTGCAGCTTCCTGTGACCACCGGGTACTGCGGCTTACCTGAGCGATCTAATGACCCGATGGCTATGTCAAACGTACCACTTGCATATGGTGTGTTTCATTTAAAAATACTTAAGACAGCATATTGAACATTTCACTGTACCGCATTTAAAATGCACAACACGTTTTGAAATAATGCAAAAATCAAAATGAAATAAATTAGTACATTATTTCAAAACAGGTTGTAAAAGACCACCTTTCATCTTGTAAAACACCTATTTTTGGGACTTCAGTATTAAAACGGTAATTGTTATTATTTATCAGCTTATTTAGCTTGGTAAAATGTTCTTATACAAAAACATCTGAAATTATTCGCTTAAACAACACTACACTACTTAGTATAATAAATAACTAGTCTTTTTTCTTTCTTCAGAAACAAGTGATCATGTCTTTCACATACGACGACATTGCCGCCCTGGTCATTGATAATGGATCAGGAATGTGCAAAGCTGGCTTTGCAGGAGATGATGCCCCTAGGGCAGTGTTCCCGGCCCTCACTGGGCGCCCAAAGTTTGATGTAAGTATACCAGCAGAATACGATTTTTATATCAAACTCTACATAAAGAGAGTAGCAATTTCAATATTACTTGAATATGCCAACAGTACAGCGTTTTTTCCACCATTACCAACTTAGCAAGAAATATCTCGTGATGTGCAAGGTCTACACTGATGTAGGTGGTATAAAATAGTTATTTCATGATTGCCCATCTGTACGCAAGATTATCTCGACGTACAGGCGGACAACCCATGGTATATTATTACATTTTAATAAAATGCTACAACTTTTCTAAATGGACAACCTCAGTAACTTAAAGCGGAAAACGACTGGATTTTTCAATTGAAACCTGTAATATAGAAAAGGTTATTTTAACCCTTAAAGCGCCAAGAAAAAATGCATCTGAAAATGTCGTCTGCTGAAGTCGTCTGCTGCAAATAATGCCTAGCATTACTGACGAATTAAGTATAGAAGCAAACAGCGTGGACCCAGAACAGACTGCTCCTATAGGAGCAGTCTGATCTGGATCAACACTGTTTGCCATAGAGGCTCTTAAACATTTCAGCAGACGAGAAAAGCAGACGACTTTTGTTGTGATTGGATTGGTTAATGTCAATGCATTACATTCATTATTTCAGGCTGTGATGGTGGGTATGGGGGCCAAGGATTGCTATATCGGAGACGAGGCCCAGAGTAAGAGGGGTGTCCTGTCTCTCAGGTACCCGGTGGAGCACGGTATAGTGACAAACTGGGATGATATGGAGAAGATATGGCATCACACTTTCTACAATGAACTGAGAGTGGCCCCTGAGGAACACCCAGTGATGTTGACTGAGGCTCCACTGAACCCTAAAGCCAATAGGGAGAGAATGACACAGGTATATCTGACATTATTATTATTATTATTATTATTATTATTATTATTATTATTATTATTATATAATGTTGTCATATCCCTACGTACGTCTAAAACATATAAATCAAGCGGAAAACTATCATTGGCTGTGATTCTAACACGACTCTAAACTGTTTTCTAGTGTGAATATAACAACAACACCCCTCTCTTAGCTAGCATTTTTATTATAAGATTAAAATACAGTGCAAATAGCGATAGCTACAGCAAGATATATATCACCTTTGCATTTAGATGCTGGCCAATGCGCTCCAAAGAAATTTCGGTCTTTATTTAGATTCCGAGGTTCTGGTGTAAGGTTGATTTTGTTTTTCGTTATTTTTTATGTCGGTGGTCTTGCATTTCATATAGCACACAACTCTGAAAAGACATCGGGTTCTGTATCCTCACTGTTTAAAACCATCTTTTAATGGAAGCTCGGCATAGAATATAACACACTTCCTTACAAACGTTACATATTTATTTTTTACAGATTATGTTTGAGACATTCAATGCACCAGCATTTTACGTCGGTATCCAGGCTGTCCTATCACTGTACGCGTCTGGGCGTACCACTGGTATCGTCTTGGATTCTGGAGATGGGGTATCACACGTGGTACCAATATATGAAGGTAAGCACTGCTAGATGTCACAGCGTATTCTATGATTATGCATCAGTCCAAGAGAACATATGCATTAAGTCTTAAAGGGTCATGCGCAGCTTATCCAGCCTGGTTAGTGGGCTTGTTTTCTGAGCATACTTTCTCATATATAACATTCATTGGCTATGTAATAAGTATTAAGCCTTATCTTCTCTTTATCCAGGTTTAAATAAGCAGAATTTTTCAGCGTAAAATTTGTAAATATTTTTATCATATTTTTTAGCATATGTTTTGGGTGCCCAAAAGAACCGTCTCATTGAGGCGGTTCTTTTGAGTGCCCACAACATATGTTTCGGTTGAGAAATAAGGAAAATATTTTTTATCGTTAAGCACTCCTAAATCATCATCATCATCATCATCATCATCATCATCATCATCATCATCATCATCATCATCATCATCATCATCATCATCATCATCATCATCATTTTTTGAGATTTTATTTTCCTTAGTCTAGATTTGCTATTTTTTGTTGCAGGATATTCACTTCCCCACGCCGTGGAGAGAATCGACCTTGCTGGAAGAGATCTGACCAGTAATCTGTCTAGAATACTCCATGAACGAGGATATAATTTCACAAATTCTTGTAAGTAGTTGTGCCAGCTTTTTCAATTATCTTGCATCAGAGGGGGGGGAGGAGAATTGAAGTGAATGTCTCAACTACCAATGGTACCAGATAACTAGATTAAAGAACAGGGCCCGGAATTACAATGCCTCCTTAAGTTAAGTAGACGTTTACGAACTTAACTCCAATATTTCTTAAAGTTAAGATTCTATCTTAAATGTGCATTTATAATGCGCCGTTTTTGTGAACCTAACTTAAGTATAAATCCTCGGCTAAAATCGTTAATTTGACGGAAAGGCTGACGAGGACATACGAAAAATATAGAGTTTTAATGACTGTAAGCGACCCAAACATTTCGCGCGTCCTGTCAATTAATCAGCGGACTCGAAAAAAATCTACAAAATAGAGTAATTGCTGCTCATTAACACCCTCCCCTCGACACAGAATTACTTGAGTTGATATTTTCCATTTCATAAAAGAGTGTGGGCGTCATTTTAGAGGAGACGGGGAGGGAGGACAGGTGGGGATGATTTGCGGCGGGGGGGGGGGGGGGGGGGGGGGGGGGGGGGGATACACACGAACTCGTTCGCGATGATCATATTTTGTGTGTTTGTGGGAGCAGTTTACATGCATCTAGCTCGTTGTAGACTATTTATGGGCTAACCAATGGTACTGTGTTAATCATGATCAGCTATCTAGTGGGGGTTCAGTTTTTTTATCCTTTTTTCTGAACCATCACACGCATGCACATTTTAAGTTGAGATGGATTTGGCAGGTTATGTGGATCCTTGAGCAATCCATGGTTGCTCGCCTATGCGATAAGTACCATAATATCGTGCTGGCTCGGTTGCAGTTTGCTCATACGAATGTTTAAAGTTAAGGTAAACAGTACAATGACAGTTTTGTTTGTTTGCTTGATTTGATTATTTACGTCCCATCAACAATCTTTCAGTTATAAAGGGACGGGGCTTTCTGGGTTGAACTAGTACTAAGATAGGATTAATGTGCTTGCTCAATGACACAACGCAGTTACGCCGGTGATGATCGAGTCCGCGGCCCCTCGGTCTCGAGTCAAGCACTCTACCACTGAGCCACTGCGCTCCCAAGCACTATCATGCAGTAATTGGGAGACTTCGAGGTCTACGTAAATTCGGGATTTTCATCCGACTTGAGCTGTACAACACTGATGCCATGCTATAAGCTACAAATATCTCTGCCAATGTGGAACACGGTTACCCATCTATTTTGCGAGCCCTGTCTAGTCATAACTAATGACTTATATAGCGTACATATACTCAATTCCCAATGGCAAGCCAGAACTTGACTTAGCTATTTTTTTTTAAATTATAGGCGCCAATTGAGCCAGAACGCGCTACAATGCATACGTAATAATTCCTAATGAAAAAAAACAACAACACTACCATATATGGTAAAACAAAATATCTTTCAATAATAAGCCTAAAATGACCTTGACCTATTTTAATTTAATCAATGAGATCAGGTAAGCGCTACAGGACCTTTAGATCCTCTAGTTTGTTCATATGCTTAAGGGGGAGTGTGTGTATGTGTGTGTGTGTGTGTGTGGGGGGGGGGGGTAGTTATAGATTGCTCGCAGACTTCTTGATGTGGTGAACCCTTCAACCTTTTTACTTTGAAATCATACCTGATAGGCAGCGATACGCTTTAAAAAAAAAAACCCAAAACAGCGTTTCTAGCAATTCAGTTCATTTGTGATCGCCGCATACAGTGTGGAAAAAAGCATGTGGGTAATTCGGTATTTTATATGTGGTAGCAACATTGTAGAGACTCCCTTCACATCCGACGTTCGGAATAATGCAAGATCCCATTGCACAAAACGCCTTTGATACACGGTGCACTACCCTATTCATGGCATTTTTGATACCCTAAGCGTATCTCCAATCACTAAATAGTAGGACACTGTCGTTGTTTACCCCAGCCGCACAGAACTTGCACCAATGGAGTGAGTGTCATGCTATGTCTTTTGGCCAAGACGATGTGTGGACGAACCTCGTTAACGATGCCACGAGCGGATCCAGAGGAGGGGGCAGGGGTCCGGACCCCAGCCCCCTGGAAATCACAAATTCTATAGGTTTATATAGAAATATGCAATTGGACCCCTCCCCCTGAGAAAAGTTGGACCCCCTGGAAATGTTGGACCGTCCTTCTCCATAGAATATTGGAAAATTACGGTTTAATGATAGTTTTCTTTGAAAAAGCCATGATCACTGGACTCCCTCTGCAAAATAAGCTGAGGACTTACAAACACGAAGAAGAAAAAAAACAACGTCGAATTTTTTTCAGTCAGTCGGGCTTGGACCCCCCCCACACACACACACCGCAAAACCCGACGAAAATTTCCTGGATACGCGCATGGATATTTTATTAATACGTTATCGTGGTGGGAGAGAAACGATATCGCTCCTAAAAACCTTCTATAGTGCTGCCAAGATCTAATTACCATGTTTACATTTGCTTGTTTGTAAACATTGAAATCAAAACAGTAGGCTGGCATATTCAGCAGTCAGGTGTAGTTTTGAAAACTGTTTGATATCATATTGTATAGCTCAGAAGGTAGAGTCGCTGGCAGCAAAACATACATAATTTTATTTTTCAATTATGCGCCCATCAATGCTTTCATTTCGTTTTCTTCATTTTTATTGCATCATATTTTCACATGTATCCTTTAAGCATTATTGGAAAACAGTTTTAACATTTATACAAAGTGTCCATCAAATGGGGCATTATCAAACACGAAAACGCATGTGCGAGATGCCACTGAATGCATCAACTCAATAGGGTATGCATTGTTTGCTGTCATAAAAGTAAGTAAGGGTGCAAAGATCAGGATCGATACAATCAAGTAAAGCGATATTCAGCAACCCAAATGGTTTGGAAATGCTTATGAATTATATCTTTAAATGAGCCGCTACATGAGATTTCTAACAATGTGGTATGTGCGACGAGCAGAGCCTCAGATCAGCCTGCGCATACGCGCAGTTTGATAAGAGCCTTTGCTAGTAGTTTGAATATTCTGTGAATATTTAGCTACTGCCCAAACAGCATTTTGACTAAGCTTAAAAGGCGGCTGCACAGGCTCGTCTGCGTTTACACATGTCAAAATGCCACATTGTTGGAAATCACATGCCACGGCTCAATAAATAATTGATAAAAAAATAGAGTTAAAAAAAATAAAATAACATGGTAACGTACGCGGCCCTAAAGTCGTCATAGCCCTAAGGTCGTCAGTTTTCTTTTTGCATCGCTCTCTTCTGTCCACATCATCGAAACTTCCTAGAGGGGGCATCATTTGAAAGGAAATTATCTGCCCTGTGTATTGATATATAAAGTACAGCCAATGTATAAAAGGTATCCGAATGGTAGGCTTTGAAATTGGGGTACCCAAATGTATTCAAAATTGGGAGTCTGTCGAGAGCTGAAGGTGATATTGATATCGATCCGGCGAAACGAAATTACTATACTGTGCATCTGTTCCACATAAACATTTGCATTTTTTACATGTACAGAATATATAGAATTAGCAATAATTACATCCCTTTGACCGATAAGACAATCCCTAACAGAAATAATAGGTTGAAAAGTGAGATGACGACTTTAGGTCCGACCTGCCGACTTTTGGGCTTCATAAAAATGGGTGATTTTTCTCCCTGTTAACTCACTTCGTCTGTGTTGAAACAGCGACTTTAACTCGTTTTATGCACCAGTCTTTCGTATACCCCTCCTTGGGGGGGGGGGGGGGGGGCATGTATACCGGAGACATAGCAGGGCTTAAGTGCCGGGGTTAACCTGATGAGTGCTGGCAGTGCCATAGATGTGCTGGGATTTCATTTCCCACCATAATAGCCTGCACACGGTCTGGCAAGCTCTTCTTTTCGTTGTCTAGATAATATATTAAATTCCCATAATTGCCAATTCCTAAATTTAAAGTTTGAGTAGCTGAGCATGCCAGTTTAAATCAGTATAGGTTGCAAATCCCAAAGACATGGTTACTCATGAAGTGGCTCATATATGCCAACCATATTCAGAACGCCTACAGGACTATTAACACCTGAATAAAGAAATTTACACGACCAACACTATCTCTCAGGTATTCTGTTTAAGCATACGCCGACCACACTACTTTGATCTATATATAAATGTACGCCCATGTGTGCTCATATGATCATGGCCACCTAGTATACATCCATACCACCACCGCCATTTGGAGCTTCAATACACATCGAGGACTACCAACTCCCTACTCTGGGACACAAAATACCCCAACGACTTGTAGCATCACCACTCAGACCTTTAATACGTCTGTAAGCCCATCAATACCGCCATTCATACATTCAATACGTTTCTTAGACCACCAATAAGGTGCTTAGACCTTCAATTCGTCCCTTCAATCATCTGCACTGTCACTTAATTTGTCAACACGCCTAGGAATGCGAACATTGCCAGTCCACTCATACCTTCAGTACGCCCATATGACCACCAACACCACCAATGAGACCTCCAGTATGTTCCTGGGACCATCAACACCGACTCTCATACCACCAGTGCGTCCCTAAGATGACCTCCACCACCACTTAGACATATAGTACACGCCTTTGACTACCAACACTGCCCCTTATGCCTAGAACGCTCATAGGACCACCAGCACCGGTGCTCAGACTGCCAGGACGTCTCTTAGGCCAAACACACACCCATTTAAATAAATAAGTACCACCACTCAGTCCTATGCTGCACGAATAAGGTCACAAAAAACACCACCCATCGTTGACGACCTTAGGGCCTAGTTACTGACGACTTTAGGTCTTGGTGGTCCTAAAGTCGTCAGGCAGACCCCACTTGACAAAATCGGTCTTTTAACGTTATTTTCGGGTAGTTTCAAGCCATTTTCTTTAGTTTATCCACAAGCTGGATGGTTAAACTACCATCTGCTAAAGTGTATTCTTAGTCAGTGACTGCCTCTTATCCGGGACAATCGCCTAAATGCGTCAAGGTGACGACTTTAGGGCCGCGTACGTTACTGTGACGGGGTTCGAACTCGCAACCTCTATGACAGTATCCACTATGCTACGAATTCTCCTAGTGATTTGTGCATATAACATTTTTAGATGTTATTGGTAAATATTATTGCAAAATAATGCTGCAGGAGTCTACGTGAGGTTGTCTTTGCAGTTGCACCAAAGTCCGGACATTCGCCATTGTTTACATTTACGTACATCGGTATGTCAAAAAGTTAAATCTTAACTTTAAGGTAGCCTCGCTGCTACCTTAAATATTTAAGTATTTTGTCGAGATAAGGAGACATTTAAGATAGGGAAAATGATTGTAATGCACTTTTCGTGAAACTTAAGTAAGTTCGTCAATTTAAGTCTATCTTAACTTTAAGGAGGCATTGTAATTCCGGGCCCTGATGTATTCTACATATCACACGTAGAACATATACTGTCCAAAAAAGTAGGGGATATTGGGACATAAAAAAATCTAGAAATTAAAATCCTAATTTGTCGCATAAATAATTTTGTGTTTTCATATAGCAATATGTAAGCCAGTTTTCCTGCATAATTTGAGGACTGAAAATTTAGTAATGTGACCTTAAGCCCCATTCTCACTGTGCCGGTGTAGCCACGGTTCATCCCGATGCAGGACAGCCGGTATACCGTGATGCACCGGGACACATTTCATAAAAAATAAATTGCGTTCTCACTGTGCCGACGTTACTCCGGTATAGCCCCGGTTCTCGAGAAAGCATGACGCCGGTTGAGCCCCGGTTCACCACGGAGCACTTATGGTGCAGCACGGTGGAGCCACGGTTCGTGCCGGTATACCCCGGTGTTACCCAGGTTGTTTACGGTGATGTCCCGGTAACTGCCGGTTGCGCCACGCTTACATGCCGGTAGGGCCACGGTTGCGTCCCGGTGCTACTCTACACTATAGAACCAGGATAAAACGTGGAGTAACATCAGTTTTCTTCTGTCTCTATCGCATAACAGTTATGACACAAATAGGACTGCACAGCCATATACGAGTTACTAGAGGAATCATGATCTGTATAGCGAAAGCAAATGCCTAGTAACCTCGCAGCTCATTTGCATGACAAATAAGCAGAAACAGACCTGTTTTCTTAGGACGAGGTTTAAATGTTGTTGATCTGGACCCAAAATTACCATGCCTCCTTAAAGTTAAGGAAGACTTAATTTAAGTCTTGATACTTCAACATGTACATTAAATGCTTAATAAATTGCCAAGACCGATGCAGTATTCATGGTCAAAGATATCATTGTGATCTACAGAAAAAATGAAACTATTTTGGTTTTAATCAGTTTGGAAACGTTATTTTTCGCATCCTGGAAATTCAATACTTAACTTAAGTACTCCTTAACTTTAAGGATACGTTGTAATTCTAGGCCCAGATTGTCTTGCTTTTTCGTAAAAATATATAAACACTTTGAGCGGGGCATGTGATTTCCAACAATGTGATATTTTGAGAAGTGTAGACTCAGACAAGCCTGTGCAGTCCCCAATTAAGCTGTAAAGTTGTTCGGTCAGTAGCTTAACAGTCATAGAATAATCAAGCGACAAGCAAAGGCTCTGATCAGACTGCGCCTAGGCGCAGGCTGGTCTGAGGCTTTGCTAATGGCAACTACCACATTGTTGGAGATCTCATGTCGTGGCTCATATATGCTTGACTCTTAAGTAATTATAAGCGCATTCATTCATATTTAGCTTTGTAAATGAGCACATTTATACTGCTGACAATTTAACCAACTTCTGACGAATGGACTTTCCCATCCTTATCATTTGGATGAATCTAATTTCATTTTAGGTGCAGCAGGAGTGACTTTTCATTTTTATTTTGCATTTTATTACATATACATAGGCAGTGGAACCACACGGTTTATCACGGTGGAGACACGGATGTTCCCGGATTACGCCGGTATCGCCCCGACGCCGTCCCGGTGGAGACACGGTTGCTCCCGGCGTCTTCCCGGTTTATCACGGTATTTGACAGTCTTCCCGGTTAGTCCCGGTGAGTCCCGGTTATTTAAACATTTTAAAACAACCGGGGACATGAGCCGGTTTAACACGGTTCAACACGGTTCATCCCGGATCTTCAAGGTTGTCCACGGTGCCGCCACGGTTGTGACACGGTTCATCACGGTTCATCCCGGATCATCAAACCGGGGTGAACCGGCACCTTAAACCGGGACAGTGAGAACGGGGCTTTAGGGTGTGCCAAAGACACTAGGGGTCAAGACCTAAATTTCACAAAAATGTATCAATTTTTTTACATGCTTTCGAAAATGCATGTTAAAGATGCATTTTGGATACCTTTTTTTTTTAAAGATTTGTTTCATGCACCATAATTGTTATTTCTAGGAATTAGGGCGGTGACAAAAATGTAAAAAATGGCACAATTCACTAAAAAGTGACAGATTTTAGCCCCACATTGCTGAAATCGAGGAAAAAGATATCCAAACAAATTTTTAACATAAAAAAATAATGAATAACGGATATTTTCTTTTAAAAAACATAGCCATTGGATAATCCGCCACCGTAATATTCACATGTGAAATTGAAAGGCTACCCCTGCCTGGTCTAAATATGGCTGTCTCAGGAACATATGATCAGATTAATCATAGAAAATTTTATTCATATTGTAAGTTAGATGACTTGGTCAATTAATACTAGCTGTTTCAGGTTTATGACATTAGTTTGGTAAATGCTACAAGTTATAATATTCGAACATCCCCTACTTTTTGTGAACAGTATATATAGAAAAGAACTTTGCCAATTAACTTGAAAACGATTGCAAAAGATACGGCTGAAGGCAATGCGGTGGTTTAAAGCTTTGAAGCTACATGGGATCTAAATTTATACTCACTGGCAAATTCTTCAGGGTATAATTTGTGGGTAGAGCCCTTCCAACTAAACTCGGTGTGTCACTGGATGATAGACTCGGGCGTTACTGTATTCAAATGGGGTTACTTAAAGAAAGTGAATACTACTGGTGGCCAATTGACTGGTCATGACTTGCTTTCCAAAATAATTAAACTCTATGTGACTCCAAGTACATGGGGCCATATATTTCACTTGGGTTTTAAGTAGTTTGAGTCAAATGGTATGGCTTGGTCTGTTGTACTAACAGAGATGGCTCTTTATCAGTCACCGCTAATATTAAATGAATTGTTTTAGCATAACCTTATAAACGTTTTCTATCTCACGGCATGTTACCTTTATCAGGTCATGATGACTTTGCACTTTTTGAATGACGTCGCTAATGACGCTGAATCAACACAAAAATCAAAAATTACGTCATAATCGCTAGTTTGAAGAGTGATCAACAATTGGTAAACTGATAAATAGAATACCAGGTTCGCGTCTTTTGATATCAAGTTTACCAGGCTCGGCTTTGAGAACGCCTGTTGAATCGCTCGGCGCCGAGCGATTCAACAGGCGTTCTCAAAGCCTTGCCTGGTAAACTTGATATCAAAAGACACTCACTTAGTATTCTCTATATATAAGTTGCCACACAATATCTTCAAAATAGGGAAACATGCCTTCTGATAGAATTTTAGTGAGTTCCAAATTTACTTCCATTTAAGTACATTTGGGCTGGCCGGGTTGGAGTTATGGAAAATTCAATTTATTGCTGTACCAAATCAATGATATTACATAGTATTGAAAGTTTATTTGATTCGTTTCAGCTGAGAAAGAAATAGTCCGAGACATCAAAGAGAAACTGTGTTACTGTGCCATGGATTTCGAACAGGAAATGGGCGTGGCTAGTACCTCCTCGATGACTGAGAAGTCCTATGAGCTCCCAGATGGACAGGTCATCACTATTGGCAACGAACGGTTCCGATGCCCAGAGGTCCTGTTTCAACCAGCTTTCATTGGTAGGTAGAATAACAGAACATGGAGGCATATAAGATAAAAACTTTGTAATGTAATTCGTGCACACATCAACAAAAACTAACAAACAAACAAAATAGCCAACTACAACAAAAACACTCATTCAAACCAATGACACAGAATTTATCATAGAAAAAATTCTATCATTTCTAGATTTGTATACAAAACCCCAATTTAAATGAAAATACTATTTCATCATAATAATGGTTATGACACAAATACTAAAAATATTTTGCTGCAATATACAACGTAGTTTAATCGCTAAAAAGGTTCAAATCAATTTGTTGATTATTTGACACCCTGATATTATTTTTATTTTTCAAAAATGCTGATATTGAAAAGAAAAATCAGCAGAAGACAATAAAGAATGCAAAACCTTCCCAACATGCAAATAGTTTATGTGATTCAAGACTTGACACTCACTATTGCTTATTTTTGCAGGAATGGAAAGCTGTGGAATTCACGAACTGGTTTACAAGTCTGTCATGAAGTCAGATATTGATATCAGAAAAGACCTACTCAACAATGTAGTGTTATCTGGTGGTTCTACAATGTTTCCAGGTAAGAATGCTTATTTGTTTTATTTCTTAGTATAAACATATGAAGTATTCTACATATGTTTAGATATACACAATATTTTAGCGGAAAATGATAAGTATTTTCCTACCCATCAGTTTTAACATAAGTTTTGGGTGCTCAAAAGAACCGTCTCATTGAGACGGGTCTTTAGAGTACCCACAACATATGCTTTTGTTGAGAAATAAGAAATTTTAAATTTTGGTATGCACTCTTAATTAAAGTCCTGATTCTGATTGGAAACGTCTCAATGGAATCCCTCCAATAAGAACCCACTTCATTTGATCCAACTCTGAGAATTTGGTACTTAACCCATATGCACAAAGCTCCTTTAAACTCCCATGCTGACGCTAGAGGTCTAAATTTGGGCCATAATTTATGTATGTGATCAGTAAAAGCTCCAGATAGTCTTCATATTTGCTCAGGCTCACATGAGCCTTCATTGTTTGACAATGTGATTAGTAATTTCATATCAGAAGTAATTTCTTTTCAAAAAAACTTCAAAAATTATTGTAACTTAATGAAAGCATGCGTTTGAAATTGGTGTTTAGTTCCAAAATTTGATCTGTAAGGATATGTTAGCAAATACTTTTAACAATTTCTTAACAAAACACACAGTTTTCAGTAACTGTTGAAAATCCTAATTGTGCATATGTATAATTGTGGTTATCTAAACAGTTTTGTGAGGAACCACACTACAAAAACAACTAATCGAAAATATTTGCTTAGTTACCCACCCACCCCACTCTAAAGTTTAGAGGTAACTCAATCCTTACTCACCCTTAGAAGTAAAAAAAACCCAGACAATTGTGAGAAAAGGCTGAAGTTTTGTTGCAACTCATTAACTATCTCAGTTTTCTTTTACATATATACAAATACGATTTATAAAAAAGTTATATGTTGAACAAAGTTGAAGACCGTAGCTTAATTAAAATGTATTAACAGGTATTGCTGACAGACTAAAGAAAGAGTTGGACGATCTTGTCCCAGCCGCTATGAAGACAAAGATCATTGCACCGCCAGAGAGGAAATATTCTGTGTGGATAGGTGGTTCGATCCTCGGCTCCCTATCAACATTCTCCAACATGTGGATCTCAAAACAGGAGTATGATGAGTCCGGACCTGGAATAGTTCACAGAAAATGTTTTTAAACTCAGAATTACACGGTTCTGTAGATACTTTTAATGGTGCAATATTTTATATGAACTTTAAGCCTTTACCTCATAATGACGCCTTTTAATGCTTTTGCAAACAGAGAAGACCCAGATCAGGCAGCTCTTGTAAGAGCTGCCTGATCAGGGTCTATTCTATTTGCTTATCGAAATATGATTAGATATGATCCTACACAAGTGGACCTGACAAGTAATTTCTTTGTTCTATGTACAAATGTGAAAGTTTATTTATATAATTATTCGTAGTGGTTGGAGCTTAGCATGACTATTCATGAAGAAAAAGGTTAAGTCACTTGAGCCAGCTCAAATAAAAGAGGGGCTTAACACATAGGCAATGAGGGAAAGCTCTAGTGAAACTGCACATAAGTTAGTGCAGTCTCACTAAAGCTTTGCCTGTTTGCACAGTCAAGTATGGAATTAGATGATTGTTCAGTAAAGCTATATTGCATATAATGATTATACTTGTACATGTATATTGTATATTTTTACTGTCAGTGAACAATCAACTTTAACATTATTTGAGGTATTTATCTATTTCTTTCGTTTAAGGGAAACTATGTGGCATCTGTGCTTTCTAGTGAAGCCAAATTGACTCAAGCAGGTTTTGACTTAGTTAAACTAAGTCAGTATTTGGTATTACAATAACTTACTTCCCAGTTGACAGCAACTACAATTTTAACAGCAACATGATGGACTTTACAAAATATGCACCACGAATACTGAGGTCTGCCTGGAAATCTTACCAGTCCAATTTGAGTCTTCACCATGTACATGCTGGTCATGGCCGCAAGCTTCGTACATAAAGAAAGCGAATACTCTGATCAGACAGTGCAGATGCCTAGTCTGATCAGAGTATTTTCTCACTGCATAGGTCATATGTTGGTTTTGCAATGCAGCAACTCACTTTTCTGTAAAGTTTGATGCTACCATAAGGCTACATTAGCAATTGTTGGACATTGCAGCAATACTGAGTGCTTGCTGGAAAATAAAATACATTGCCATGTCTTTCACTTTATTCCTTATTCAATGCCATGTCTTTAACTTTATTCCTTATTCATTGCCATGTCTTTCACTTTATTCCTTATTCAATGCCATGTCTTTAACTTTATTCCTTATTCATTGCCATGTCTTTCACTTTATTCCTTATTCATTGCCGTGTCTTTCACTTTATTCATTATTCATTGCCATGTCTTTCACTTCTTTCATTGTACATAAGTATAACTTATATGTTTACTTTTGTACAGTTATATACATGTATATTTCAATTTTCCTATATTTTATTGACCAATTTATGATCATTGTTTTCTTGTATATATGATAAATTATTTTATTTTTGAAAATATATTAATATTCAATTTTCCCATTTTCATTTACCAATTTATGGTTATAAAAAGGTGGTTTGAGCCTGATTAAATGCTGGCATCTAATAAGGATCTATGATCTTTGCATTCCAATCAGAAACTTCTTAAGGAAGTATAGACTGGCCCCCGTCTAGCTGATAATTTTTATCAAATTACAAAAAAATCTGAAACTTGCTACATTTTTTTATTCTAATAGTGTCTACCTCTCTGAGTTGGCTATCAGTACAGCCAAGAGGGGAAATGATATCAGAGTAAAGGTTTGTCCAGTAGGAGTAGTTTACCTTGAAATCAGAGATTGAGGCCAGGCTAAAGGAAGTAATAAACTATGCAGAGAGTACTTATTCCTTAAACCCTTTGTATACTGGAAACCCCTAAACAGGTACTCTGGCAAACAGTGAAGACCCAGATGAAATGCAGCATAATGCTGCATTTCATCTGGGTCTTCACTATTTGCTAAGATTAAACCAATCATCAGGGACAGAAACACATCATAATTCAGAAAATTCTGCCTGTGACCCCTTAAAGTACACAATGGACAGTCCCATACTTATTCTATCAATATGTATGGGAAAATCCACCAGAATACAATGGGTTGTAAATGAAGCTGTTTATCATTTCAGAAGAGTGTCAAAGGAAAACAGCTCATTTTCAGTGAAGCAATAATGAATATACATGATTTAGAAGAGAATGTTTTGTCATATTCGAAATTCAACGATGCAGATCAGCCTGTGCAGTCGCACAGTCTGATCAGCACCATTGTATTTCGCTGTAAAGATAATTGTATAATATCTCGCTAAATCCAAAGTTTTGAGACAAGAGTTCGTCTCTGAAGCTGAATAGGCTGTATTGAATAAACCTGGATACAAATCCTGCAGCGCTTTTTATGACGGAGCTCAGATTTAATTGAAGGTGTTCTAATAGGGCACTATCATCATTATCCTGTCTAGATTGGAATGTGCTTTAAATTTCATGCGTTAAGTTAAGAGTGCGTACCAAAACATTATTTTTCTTTTTCTCAACCAAAACCTATGTTATGGGTGCTTAAAAGAACCGCCTCAATGAGACGGTTCTAACGGTTCTTTTGAACATCCAAAAATATGTTAAAACTGTTGGGTAAGAAAATATTTACAATTTTACGCTCAAAAATTTTGTTTGTCTAAACCTATGTAAATCAATGTCTCTTTTGTCTAAATTTGTGAGCATCAACCTTATACTGACGGCCATCAGAAGCACATAAAATGTACGCATATGATGAAAGGACAGGCTTTAGTGTAAAGTCAGATGCATTTCTGTGATAGTTAATTATTTTTGATATGAATGTTCTGTAAATTTGTCATTATACATGCAGGAATAAAAACAATAAAATGTTTAAACACGTTTTTGTGCTTTTTGTGTATGACTCATTCAGCTTATTATCTCAGCTCATAACCCTATCTGAAAACACCATACGTAAATTTGCACCCCAAGGACTGGAATCAACTTCTGGTCCATATGACACCGAATGGAGAATGTGAATTGTATTGACGAAATGGGCAAACGACGTAGACCATGATCAGACTGCTCCTTTATGGCATGAACCTACATTCACTACCATACCTTTAAGTGTGCGAGCAGTGAATGCTCGGACGAGACTACAGTAAAACCTGTCTTAAGCGGCCACTCAAAAATAGACAAAAACAAAGATCTGAATGACAAATGGTAGCTTAGTTAAGGTCGAAAGTATTGCAGAATGCTCCCCTTGGAACATTCTGCAATACTTTTGACCTGCATTAAGAGATAATCGGTCTTTAAAACCAATTGACGGTCTTTTTTGAGTGGCCGCTTAAGGACAAGTTTTGCTGTTTAAGACTTATATTAACCCACGACTTTTGTCGTCTTATGGTCTTAGCAATCGGAGCTGCCTCGACCAATTCCGTGGAAATCCGTTGATATACTTTGTGGATATACTTTGATAACGTGACGCTAACGTTCCATAATGTGACGCTGACGTCACAGAAACCATGTCCGTGTGATTGCAGCAAAACAAACGGTTATATTTTTCCATAAAATAAAATATCGCTACAGCGATGAGGCCCCCAGGGGGGGGGGGGGGGGGGTCTGTGCTCCCCTGATCCCTGAAAATAATGCATTGATCTCCCCAAATTCCTGAAAGAAAGTTCATCAGCTCCCTAAATCCTTAAAACTATTTCAGCGACTCCATAAATCCCCAAAATTATAAGCCAATTCTCCCTTAAATGTATTTTTCTTTCTAAAGGATTAAATTTATATACTTAAAAACTATGAAGCTGTATACGAGCGGATGACGTAATATTCACTGAATATTTTACGTTATAAACGTATTCAACAGGAATCAAGCTTAATAACTTGTCACAAGTTATGTAGCTAGTGTAAAGAGAATGAATGTCGAATATCGAATATCAAACTAAATCCAACACATTTGAATGTTGGATTTAGTTTGATATTCGATATTTGACATTCACATTTGAATGTTGGATTTAGCTTAATATTCGAAATTCGACATTCAATTCGAATGTTTGATTCAGTTTGATATTCCATATTCGACATTCAACTAGAATGTTGAATCAAATTTGATATTCAATATTCGCTATTCAAAATTCGAATGTTGGATTGAGTTTGATATTCGATATTCAATACGAATGTTGGATTTAGTTTGATATTCGATATTCCACATTCAATTCGAATGTTGAATTTAGTTTGATATTCGACATTCGAAATTTGAATGTTGGATTGAGTTTGATATTCGACATTCAATTAGAATGTTGGATTTAGTTTGATATTCTATATTTGACATTCAAAAAATGAATGTTGGATTTGGTTTGATATTTGCTATTCGACATTCAAATCGAATGTTGGATTAGTTTGTGTTCGATATGCGACATTCAAAATTTGAATATTGGATTGAGTATGATATATGATTTTCGACATTCAAATCTGAATTTATTTTATTTTTATTTATACATTATTTTAAGAGGATTGCACATTAAGTTACATTAGCTAGTCTACCATGTGTTTTCTAGACATTTTTACATATATACAAATACATACAATAAAACAATAAAAAGGACATAAAACACCTGCACTACTTAAAATACAAATGTTAAACAAAATACGTTGAGAACGGGAGCATAAAACAAGATTTTGGTATAAAAACACTAATTTTGATTGTACATTATTTTAAAATATAAAATTTTTATCTGATAAGTTACATGTATGTGATAATACCTTTAAAACTATATTTCAAATATGTTCTTTTACACACTGTTTAAATTTTTTAAGAGAGGTTGATTTCGTAACAGAGTCTGGCAAAGTATTCCATAGCCGCGGTGCAGAGGAGGAAAATGAGCCATCATGCATTGCCTTCTTTCACCTGGGCACTGCTAGAGAGCCGCTTGTCGTAGATCTAAGTGTGCGATGATGAGATTGTGATATAGGAGTAAGGAGGTCTGAGATATATGCTGGAGTAAGGCTATTTAGAGCTTTATAGACAAGAACTGCCTTGTTATAATTGTGATGTTTAGTTACTGTTTGCCAACTTAGTGTATTGAACATTTCAGAAGAAGCGGTATCATAGTCTGCATTAAGAATAATCTGTGCCGCTCTTTTCTGTAGTTTTGAAATTCTTTCTATGTTTGCTTTAGAAGTCGTGCACCAAGTGCAGGACCCGTAGTCAACGAAGGGAAGGATTTAACCTTGGTAATGAAGCTTTTGTGCCTCGACTGGAATATATAAAGACAATTGTTTGAGAAGAGAGATTTTAGATAAGATTGTTGAGCAGAGATAGTCGATATGATCGGACCATTGTAGATTTTCGTCAATGTATATACATGTACCTAATAGTTTCTGTTTAGTTAGGTTTTTAATCTTATTGTCATCAATATTAATGTCCAATTCTTGAGAAAGCTGAGTGATGTGTGTCGTTCCTAGTATTATACAGGATGTTTTTTCATAGTGCATGTTCATTTTGTTTTGTTTGCCCCATTGTTGTTGCTTTATTTCCGCCATGTTGTAATCTGGCCTCAACGTCAGATTTAGATTTACTGCTTGTGTGAATGTTGGATTTAGTTTGATATTGGATATTCGACAGTTAAAATTTGAATGTTGGAGTGATTTTGATATTTGACATTCCGATTCGAATGTTGGATTTAGTTTGATATTCGATATTCGGCATTCAATTCGCATGTTGGATTTAGTTTAATAATCGATATTCAACATTCAAAATTTGAATGTCGGATTGAGTTTGATAGTCGACATTCTATTTGAATGTTGGAATAAATTTGTTATTCAAAATTCGACATTCAAATTTGAATGTTCGATTGAATTGATATTCGACATTCAATTCGAATGTTGGATTTAGTTTGATATTCGATATTCGACATTCAAAATTTGAATGTTGGATTAAATTAAATTTTCGACATTCAACATTCAATTCGAATGTTGGATTTAGTTTGATATCTTTGATATTCGGCATTCAAAATTTGAATGTTGGAATGGGTTTGATATTCCATATTCCATATTCAATTTGAATATTGGAATGGGTTTGATATTCGATATTCGACATTCAAATTTGAATGTTAGATTTAGTTTGATATTCAATAATCGACATTCAAATTTGAATGTTGGATTCAGTTTGATATTCGACATTTGAAATTTGAATGTTGGATTCAGTTTAATATTCGATATTCGACATTGATTCAAATATTGTATTCGATATTCGACATTTAATTTGAATGTTGGATTGAGTTTGATATTCGACATTCAAATTTGTAAGTTAAATTTAGTTAGATATTCGATATTCGACATTCAGAATTTGAATGTTGGATTCAGTTTGATATTCGATAATTGACATTTAAAAATTGAATGTTGGATTCAAATGATATTCGATATTCGACATTCAATTTGAATGTTGGGTTAAGTTTGATATTTAATATTCAACATTCAATTCGAATGATGGATTTATTTTGATATTCGATATTGGACATTCAAAATTTGAATGTTGGATTGTGTTTGGTATTCTATAAATGACATTCAATTCGAATATTGAATTTAGTTTGATGTTAGATATTCGACATTCAAGATTTGAATATTGGATTGAGTTTGATATTCGATATTCGACATTCAATTTGAATTTAGATTTGGTTAGATATTCGACATTAAATATTCAATTCGACTGTTGGATTTAAGTTTGTATTCGACATTCAACATTCAAATCGAAGTTTGATTTAGTTTGATATTTGATATTCAACATTCAAATTTGAGTCTTGGATTTAGTTTGATATTCGTTATGTGACATTCAATAATTGACATTCAATTCGAATGTTGGATTTATTTTGATACTCGATATTTGGCATACAAAAATTGAATGTTGGATTAAATTTGATATTCAATATTTAACATTCAATTCGGATGTTCAATTTAGTTTGATATTCGATATTCAACATTCAAAATTTGAATGTTGGATTGAGTTCGATTTTGATATTCAATTCCAATGTTACATTAAGTTTGATATTCGACATTCAAAATTTGAATATTGGATTGAGTTTGGTATATGATATCCGTCATTCAAATTTTGAAGGTTGGATTGATTTTGATATAAGACATTTAATTCTAATCTTGGATTGAGTTTTATATTCAATATTCGACATTTAATTCGAATGTTGGATTTAGTTTAATATTCGATATTCGACATTAAAAATTTGAACGGTTGGATTGAGTTTCGAAGTCCACATTCTTTTTGAATGTTGGAATGTGTTTTAAATTCGAAATTCGACATTCAAATTTGAATGTTGGATTGAGTTTGAATTTCAACATTCGAAATTCAATTCGAATGTTGAATTTAGTTTGATATTCGATATTCCACATTCAAAATTTGAATGTTGGATTGAGTTTGATATTCGATATTCAATTTGAATGTTGGATTAAGATTGATATTCAATATTCAACATTCAAAAAATAAATGTTGGATTGAGTATGATATTTGATATTCGACATTCAAAATTCGAATGTTGGATTGAGTTTGATATTCGATATTCGACATTCAATTCGAACGTTAGGTTAAGTTTGATATTTGATATTAAACATTTAATTCTAATGTTGGATATAATTTGAACTTCGATATTCGGCATACAATTCGAATCTTGGATATAGTTAGATATTCGACATTCAAAATTTGAATGTTTGGATTTAGTTTGATATTCTATATCTGACATTCAAAATTTGAATGTTAGATTTAGTTAGATATTCAATATTCGTCGTTCAATATTTTGAATGTTGGTTTGAGTTTGATAATCGACATTCAATTGAATGTTGGATTTAGTTTGATATTAGATATTTGACATTCTCAATTTGAATGTTGGAGTGAGTTTGATATTCGACTTTAATTCTAATGTTGGATTTAGTTTGATATTCGATATTCAAAATTTTGCTTGTTTGATTTAGTTTGATATTTGATGTTCGACATTCAATTTGATTGTTGGATTTAGTTTGATATTCGACATTCAAAATTTGAATGTTGGATTCAGTTTGATATTCCATATTCGACATTCAAGTCGAATGTTGGATTAAGTTTGATATTCGATATTCGACATTCGATTGGAATGTTGGATTTTGTTTGATATTTGATTTTCGACATTCTCAATTTGAATGTTGGGTTTAGTTTGATATTCGATAATTGACATTCAAAATTTGTATGTTGGATTGAGTTTGATATTTGATATTCGACATTCAATTCGAATGTTGGATTTAGTTTGATATTCGGTATTCGACTTTCAAATTTCGAATGTTGGATTGAGTTTTTTGATATACGATATTCGACATTTAATTGGAATGTTCGATTTAGTTTGATATTCGATAATCGACATCCAAAATTTGAATGTTGAATTGAGTTCGATATTCGATATTCTACATTCAATTCGAATGTTGGTTGTAGATTGATATTATAGATGGGCTTTCAAAATTTGAATGTTGGATTTAGTTTGATATTCGATATTTGACATTCAATTCGAATGTTGGTTTTAGTGTGTTATTCGTTATTCGACATTCAAAATTTGAATATTGGATTCAGTTTGATATTCAAATTTGAATGTTGAATATCAAACATCGATGCAGCAGTAGAACTATATAGAATTTATCAATATTTAAAGACCTGGGCCCGGAATTACAATGCCTCCTTAAAGTTTAGGAAGACTTAAGATAAGTATAGATTTTTCAGGATGCAAAAAATAGCTTTTAAAACTGATTAAAATCAAAATAGTTTCAATTTTTTCTGAAGATCACATTGATATCTCTGACCACAAGTACCACATCAATCCAGGCTATTTATTTAGTATTTAATATAGTATGTTGAATAATCAATACTAACCTAAGTCTTCCTTACTTTTAAGGAGGCATTGTAATTTCTGGCCCTGAAAGCATACTGCCAAATGATATATACCCTAACGTGTAAATATATGAGCATACCAGAATTTATGTACCTATCACGGGAGCGCAGTGGCTAAGTGGTAGAGAGCTTGACTTGAGACCGAGGGGTCGCGGGTTCGAGCCTTACAGGCGTTACATGCATTGTCATGTACACAGTTTCCAAATATGAGCACAAAGTTAATATGAATATACTCATGGAAATACTGAAATGTGAATTTTATTTGAATACCTGAATTGAATATAGATAATTTCATCATTTGAGCACACTTTAACAGATAGGTTCATAAAGGGGTATATACGGCCTCTACGACACGGACAGGTCTATTTTTATAAGGGTAAATAGTACTTTTTACGGTATGTAAATGAACCCAAAGGAAAGCAAACATAAATGGTAAACATGTATAAATTTAGGTATTTACGCATATTTACCCTGGGTTTACATAGCTATACAAATCGCACTTTTCATCCAGTGAAACCGGTCTGAAAACGTCGCTAAATCATTAAAATATCCCTTTTTTACACCGGATTTCCCTAAAAAAATGGCGTCAGCATCAAACTTTCGAACGTCATTACGTCGCCACAATGTCATAGACGCGAGCAACGTTTTCGCGAACAAAAGCATCGGCGAAATGATCAGGCAATGTCGCAACACTTTCCCGTGCAACGTCAAGCAAACAAATCAAGGCTCAGTTAATGGGCTTTTCCAAGTAAAAACCATGGAACATGGATTTTTGCGGTTTCAAACAGCTTCGCGTAACGAATTCCAGATGATTTTTCACCTAAGCCATTATGGAGTTATTACAAATACACAATCAGATTGGGGTCTTGTTTTTAGCCCAAAGGGCAATAACTGTCCGAACGAACCAAATTTCGTCGTGTTCACCCCATACTATCCCGTCTCAACAGGCGTTTCGCGGGACTGAGGGAACAAAATAACAACAACGAGGAAACTCCTGACCATATCCTTTGGTGCGCGAAGAAACCGATATAAAACTTACCAAGTTATAAAACATTTGAATGGGGAACATTTCTAAGTTAGTTCCTTGTAGTTGGTTGAATTTAGTTACAATTTGTACAGCTGTTTTCCTCTCCATGTACATATAAATCTCGTCTAGATATCAAGGTTTCACACTGCAGTCCAGTATACTGTTCTGGACACAAACAGACAAATGCCCTTTTCATGTTAAGGCACCTTCCTCCATTGTCGCATGGGTGCAACAAACAATTGTCATCTGCCATAGATTCTATCCTTGCGTTAAAATGCAAGACAAGCAGCACTATCAGCACTAAACTAAAGACACATATAATTAAAATAATAACACGTTTGTGACGCCATTTCTTTTTCTCTAGTTTCGTTTCAATGATATCTAATGCTTGAAGTACATGTGCCTGTTGAGATTGCAATCTCCTTAGTAATTCGCTGTCGCTTTGGGCTGCCTCGATAGTACCACATACTTCTCTAAAAACCTTTTTTACTGTATCCGTATCAACCCAAGCTGACACCCGAATCATATCAAGCTCATGTAAGGCTTTATCTCGATCGATAAATCCACTTAAAGCACCCTCGTGTAATAAAGTACTGAAGACGTAAAAGTTTTGCGTTAATTCCCATTCCTCAACTTCCATCCTCGAAGGATGCGCATGCGAATTGCGCATATCTCTTAGTTTCTGTATTATATTTTTTCCAATCAAGAATTCGCTGCAGTTTTCCCAAAGCGATAATGCAGTTGAAAGATCGGCAAAATTTATATTGGATACCTTTTTTCGATACACGTTTATCAAAAACAATGTCGCGAGTGTCCTGTAGTCTTGGGGCCATTTCCATGATTCGGTGTTTTTCCAGCATATGGATTCCAATGCGTTTTTGTTTGAATTAGCTTTCAAAAGCTCTTCTCTCCATTGCTGACATGTTTGACACCACTGTAGGAAATCACGTCCACATCGTCTGCTGCATTGTCTATTTTGACATGGTGTTAAATGCTGTAATTTCCTGCTGATTCTCTGGTGCAGATTTATAACGCCAGCTTCCGTGTAACTTTTAAGGTTCGATGATATGTAGAAGAATCCACGAGCTAGAATGAAATAGTTGACTTCATTTTTATCCATGCTATCCACCATTTTAGCCCAAATTTTATAGTTTCGAATTCAAATCTATTTTTAAATTTTTATGCCCACTTCGAATCGAACTAAAGTTCCTACTATAGTTATTACGTAATAGGTGCGCGCGCACGTTTATATCCGAACGGCTGCAGTTGGAACTTTAGTTGGTTGCCAAGTAAACAAAATGAATAGCCTTGCATGCCCCCTTTCAATTCTTCATTGCAGACAAAAATGATGTTCATATACTGCACAGCCAACTGTAATTAACAATTATGACTAAGTAGGACCGCGAATAGAGCACAGCGAGTATTTATTTTCTAAAACAAATTATTTATAGGCTACTCTGGAACCTATGTTGTTAGATAGGGCTAGAGGAGGGAACCAGACAATCTACTAGAGTAACGATGTAGTAGGACTATAGTAGCGACTATCGATGTTCGAATCAAACTTTAGTTACTATAGTAGGAACTATAGTTCGATTCGAAGTGCGCCTAATTTATAACAGAGGGGTTTTAAAAAAGTAAAAGTTATCTTTATTTATTGTCTTAAAACGTACAAGTATTGGCGTTCACAAAAAATTATCTTTTATCAACACATCTGTATGACGAAATATATTTTGACCGTCTGGTCCAGTTTTTCCTGCATACTGGCAACAGATCAACGTCAATTTGAAGGCTTAAAATTGAAGTTCACGTTGAATAAATTTTTCGTCTTAGTCCTCATATCGACGTTTTGCAACCACTTCATCGAAATAAATAACACTAAATTGCGATCAATTACTTATCACTTATTACTTATACTTATTACTTATCATATCATTTATCACCCCTATAACGACGGGAAGCTCCATTGTACATTCCCTGTCATAGCCATAGCAGCAGCAGCAGCAGCAGTAGTAGTTGTTGTAGTAGTAGTAGTAGTAGTAGTAGTATATATGTAGTTGTTGTTGCTGTGTTTGCTGTATTAGTAGCAGTGTAGTAGTAGTAGTAGTTGTAGTAATAATATATGAGAAGTTGGTGTTGCTGTTTTCGCTGTTGTAGTAGCAGTAGAAGTAGTAGTAGTAGTATAAGTAGAAGTGGTGGTGGTAGTAGTAGTAGTAGTAGTAGAAGTAAAAGTAGTAGTAGTAGTAGTAGTAGTAGTAGTAGTAGTAGTAGTAGTAGTAGTAGTAGTAGTTATAGTACTATATGTGTAGTTGGTGTTGATGATTTTGCTGTAGTAGTAGTAGTTGTTGTTATAGTAGAAGCAGTAGTAGCAGCAGCAGCAACAGTAGTAGTAGTAGTAGTAGTAGTAGTAGTATATGTGTAGTTGGTGTTGATGATTTTGCTGTAGTAGTAGTTGTTGTTATAGTAGAAGCAGTAGTAGCAGCAGCAGCAACAGTAGTAGTAGTAGTAGTACTAGTAGTACTAGTAGTAGTAAAAGTAGTAAAGCTAGTAGTAGTAAAAGTGGTGGTTTAAGTAGTAGGAATACTGGTTGTTATTGATGTTGTGGTAGTGTATTAGTAAAATAGTTATAGTTATAGTTTGTAGATGGTGTTTGATGCTGTAGTAGTGTTGTTGTAATAGTAGTAGTAATAATACCACCACTATTACAGCAACACTTCTACAGCATCAAACAACATCAACAAACTATTACTCTATTCTACTGATACACTACTACTACTACTACTTCTACTACTACTACTACTACTACTACTGCTGCTTACAAGTACGTATTAAGTAATAAGTATTAAGTAATAAGTATTAAGTAATAAGTAATAAGTAATAAGTATTAAGTAATAAGTAATAAGTATTAAGTAATAAGTAATAAGTATTAAGTAATAACTAATAAGTAATAAGTATTAAGTAATAATTATTAAGCATTAAGTATTAAGTAATAACTAATAAGGTAAAGCAAAAAGTCATTACTATAACCACCACTACTACTGTTACTAACCACCACCGCCACCGCCACCACCACCACTATTACAACAACACTACTACAGCATCAAACAACATCTACAAACTATTACTATTCTACTGATACACTTCTACAACATAAATACCAACCAGTTTTCCTACTACTTAAAGCACCACTTTCACTACTACTAGTTTAACTACTATAACTACTACTATTACAGCAAAAACAGCAACAACAACACATATACTACTACTGCTACTACTGATACTACTGCTACTACTGCTACTGCTACTACTACTACTACACTACTACTACTACTACTACTTCTACTACTACTACTACTACTACTACTACTACTACTACTACTACAGTAACTACTACTACTACACTAACACTACTAATACAACTGCTACTGCTCTTACTACTACTTCTTCTATTCTTACTACTACACTACTACTGCTACTACTGCTGCTGCTACTACTACTATTACTACTACTAATAATAATACTACTACTACTACCACAGCTACGACTTTTACTATAGCTATTTTAATATTATAACTACTACTTTAACATTTAACAACAACCATTTCTACTGCTACAGCCACAGCTTTTACTCTACAACTACTACTTCTACTATTACTTCTACGACTACTACTACCACTACTACTTCTACTACTACAACAACAACAACAAAAACTACTACCACTACTACCTAATACCACTACTACTACTACTGCTACTACTACTACTGCTACTACTACTACTACTACTACTACTACTACTACTACTACTACTACTACTACTACTACTACTACTACTACCACAACTACTACTACTACTACTACTACTACTACTACTACAACTACTATTACTACAGAAATAACAACTGCTACGACTATTCTACTACTCCTTTTCTACTACTACTACACCCACCACTTTTCCTACTACTACTACTACTACTACTACTACTGCTACTAACAAGTAAGTAAGGGCTTCCATACTCTACGGCTATTACAGGGAATGTACAATGGAGTTTCCCGCCGTTATAGGGGTGAGAAATGATATGATAAGTAATATGTAGTAAGTAATAAGTAGTAAGTAATAAGTAATAAGTAATAAGTGATAAGTAATAAGTAGTAAGTAATAAGTGATAACTAATAAGTAAAAATGTCCCTCCAGGGCTTCCGTAGTATACAGCACTAGCAAATATAAGCTGTTTGATTCATATGAAAAGACGGTACGTCATTTTGTGACGTCACTGTGCCGTTAATACTGTAAGAAAAAAAATAGGAAACATCTTTTTCCTTAAATGGAATATATAGTCGGGGAACCAAGGTAGAAAAAATGCTAACCCTTGCACCCGAAAGGTATACAGCTGGATTTTGTATGGTTGCAAAGGTAATTCAATGGTGTATCTGAAACCACTGTATAGCAGACTAGATCTACTTGCATAGCGCCAGAGCAGTCAACTTTGTACGGAAGCCCAGCAAGAACATATCAAAATATTATTTTTCAAAATGTTATATATTTTTATCAAAAAAAGTTCAGGATTGAAAAATATTGAGTTTATGTAATAATACAATATCGGCGTAGACCTCAGAAGCAGTGGTGGTCATCTAAGAATACTGGTTTTTGATTTTTAAAGCATGTAGATTAGGGCACCCCAATTTTGAAATTAAAATTATAGATTTCTTATCTTCAAATCTCATTAAAACTGCATTTGTTGCCCCAAAATATATTTGATAATTATTTATATATCGCTTGGAAGCATATCTCGTAAAAAATTGTGTGCTTACTTATTCACTTTTGTCCTCCCGCTGAAGTGGTTTGAATTGCATATTTTTTACATAAATAAATAAATTTTAAATTGAATGTGTTTAAACACTGCATACAGTTAGACAGACGTTTGGGACATAATTCAAGACAATTTATTTTATTTTCTATGGCAAACTAGAAAAGGTAGCTGAAAAGTAAAAATATAAAACCACGATAATTTGATACTTAGTAGTTTAGTTCATGCCAGCGGGTGCGTAGTTAAATACCAGGACAACTAAAGAGCAGTTTACCACATAAATGAAATTTAACAAGGTTTAAAGGATGTTTATCTTCCATATTTACAGCAGCTTTGAAACAGAGGGTCATTGTAGGGACCAAGGGGATTTCTATCTACTGAAAACATTAAATTTCATTTGACAGTGGTAAAATAAGTATAAAAAACTCGTATAACTATTATCATATCACCATAGAAAACCTGTCTGTCCCCGTCTGAGATGCAGAAATTGAACCGCATAGTACCTGTAAAGACAAAAAATGTCCCTAAGAAGATTATTTTGGTGCAGAAATGACTGTCCATACTTTTAAATGCATTCGATAGTGTATTATTGTATTATCGAACAGTCAAACGGCTTCTCATAACTATCCTCCAGATAAGAGTGCGCAATGGAAAATTAGTTTTGTTATTTCTCAACCAAAACATATTTTGTGGGTACTTAAATGGACCTCTTAAATGAGACGGGTCTTTTGAAGACCAAACGCACGCTTTTAAACTTATTGATAGGCCTAAGGGAAACCTCACAATTTCTATGCTATGAAAGATTGCTTAACATGACCTATGTGGCATACAAAAATGCATTTTTCCGCGAAATGCAATTCTGGTCGCATTGCTATACAGTGGTATCATATCAAGCACTATTTAGACTATCAGTATACAAAATTCCAGCCGTATACCTTTCGGGTGCAAAAAATGTGTGTTTTTGCACGATACGCGACTTTGGTTCCCCGACTAATATTTCTCTAGCTGAAAATCGATACGAATTACTTTTGTCAAAAGAATGTACACGGGAGCTCAAATTTCGACACAGCGGCATACACTATAACTACATTCAGTGGTCATAAGTGAGTTCCCAAAATGGCAAACGTTGTTTCATTTGCAAAAAAATAAGTACATTTAAAATTGGTATAATTTCAAAACGAGACACGCAAATTATCTGAAATTTTGAACATATCACTATTTTCTATTTTTCAACTTAAGAATGCCAAATTATTATAGAAATAATATCATCTAGAGTTCGTGGGTGTTATTCTTTTCGACCACCCCTGATTTCTGAAACAGTTTGAAAATTTGATGTTATTTATAAACTTCTTCCGATTTTACATGACTATAGATATTTCTTATTTTCTATATATTTTTGGTGATAATGGTGCAAATATGTTATAATCATGAGCTGTGAACAAAATATGTTCTTATCTTCCTAATTTATTCACCGTCATATTAGGGATGGGCGGAGTATTTGTACCCCTGACCCAAAAATCTAAATTATTGAATGAATCCATTTGGTAACTTCGCAACAAGTATCAGTCTTTCTATGGTCTATATATGGGTGTTTGAAGCAATTAGTCTTTAAATGATTCAGTCTTTCAAATGGAAAAGACAGCACCCAGCGATACCTAACCCATTGGCCAAATTTTGCTTTACGAGGGGGTACCCAAACTTTCATACGAAATCATAGGACAGTTCTTTTTAAAAAAATAAATGCTCTGTAAATATGTAACCCCAAATGGTACTTTCAACTGAAAATAATTATTACACAAATATTATATTACTGGTTATGCTGCTTGTGGCACCAATATCAGCACTGACAGTGAAAATTAGCAGATTTTCTTAGGATCCAACCATAGCTTATATCCATCAACATTTATTCAAAAAAGATTATTTTCAAATAGAACACGGTTGTGATACCTCGCAAAACATACATACCCAATATTCATGCATTTGTTTATTTAGTTTGTTTTTTTACAGCCAAACTATACTGCCGTTGGATCATTTTTATGGCATTAATTTCCGTCCAGTTCTCTGCTTTGCATTATTTTATTTTCAGTGTCTATACTAATTTGAACTTTTACAGAATGTTTTCCAGCACATTTCCAATAATACAGCAAATTTTCAATAAAAAAAATAGTACAATCTGACATTTTACAGCAATTTTACAACACCTGCTATCTTTTTGGAAGAAATGGAGCCAGTGTTTGTGATACACAATATCTCCATAGCAACAGATGATGACATCATACAGTTTGGTGATGACGTAAACATATACCCTGTTTATTCATCCAGGGCAATCATCATTTGTGGAAATTGTCTTAATTGGCAAGAAAAGACCATTGTTTCAGACCATATTTTTTGTCAATTTCTTGTAAGCTGATTTGGGAACTCACTTATGGCCACTGAGTGTATACTATACACAATAAACTTAGCAATTGTTTTATATGAGTGAACCCATCCACATCAGATCTCGAGTTTTATTTGCTGTCATGAAGATACAAGCGCCGATCATTTGACAAGATTTTCCATTTAAAAAAATACAGATTTACCAAACGCAGCGGCCGTGCTAAAGTGAGGTTTAGTTTTAAGACTAGCGGGTAACGTGGGTATTTCTGATCATCGGGGGAAGCCGAAACCATTTTCTAACGATTGTTTGTGCAATGAAAACCAAAAAAAGCATAGCAAATGCTGCAATTTTCTGAACTTTCTCAGAGAAAATAAAGGACCAAGTTTTCACAATTTGACGTTTTTACTAATGCCTGTACGTTATCGCCTTTAAACGGTGTTTCTAGTCGGGTTTTCTTGAACCACATTAACAAGTTAAACTGCTTGATGCCTTCCAACACATTCAGACAAATACTGTTGAATGAAACATCTTCACTACTACAGTGCACGAGCCGAAAGATAAAATCTAACGTCACCGTTTTCTCGCAAATGCGTCACACCATTTTTCAGTAACTTAAGGTTTTAATCAACCATAAGATGAGTTACATTGTAAGCCTATGACATCTTTGTAATCTGATACTCTGTTGAGTTGACATGCCAATTAACATTAGAAGTTTAATCAAATGATGTCTACGTTTTGGCGTCATTAATGGCAGCTGTTTTTTTTTTCAGCATGAAATCTCTATTACATCTGTCACATTAACAATAGTTTTTATAGGCGTATGATGCATGAGGAAGACGAAAGACCACCAAACGAAAAATCACATGCTTATCATTTTAGCATTACTTACAACGGATGTGATTTTTGCTTACTGACCCCTTCTGAAATTCTTGCTCCCCCAAAATGCCTATTTAAAGGATGGCGTCTTAAATTTCGTGGTTTCATTTGCCTAAGATCCTGTTCTCGTCATTACAATTGAAATTGATCGGCACTGCACAAAGATGAGCGCAAAAAAGATGCCAAACATAAGAAATTGCTAAACTTATTGTGCATAGTTAATAATCTTTTTTTATACAAAAAAAGAGATTAAACCCTGCCATGGGAGTTAAAAACCTAATGAATGCTGTTATGGTGTTCGTGGGCTCCCCTGTATGTTCGGGATGTCCCAACAATGGTGGAACTGTACTTTACAAGTCGAAATTGAAGTATAATTTCGGAAAATACTAATTATCTACTGAATATATTATTTTTGGCTCATATGATCTCGAAAGAAAATAGATTGGCTTCGAGATATGATGGCAATGGAGATCATTTTATCAGACAATGTAAGCTTTTAAATGGGGATCATACAAGGTTAGCTTTTTAGGTGCCATCGAAAATTACAGACGAAAAGCTTTTAAACTGCGTTTAATTAAAAAGGAACTATATATAATTACTGCCTCATAGAGACAGTTCAAATGGGTATCCAAGTCTATTTTTACATCAATGTACAGTCAAATCTCGGTTATAAGGTGAGTTTTTTTTTTTACTTTTTTGCAGGGCTCCCTAAATCCCCCAAACTATGAGCTTGCTCCCCAAATTCCTGAAAATAATTACATTACCAATGCTCCCCAGCTTCCTGAAAATAAATAGCCATTCTCCCAATATCCCCAAAAACCCGGGGGGGGGGGGGGCGGCGATATTTTATTGAAAAATACATAAACGTCATTTTATTCTGCTGATTGAACTTTTAGGGTAATCAAAAAAATGGATTTTGTTAGGGCTAAACCCACATGCTACGGAACTAATTTTACTTACGCCAATTTCAGCTAACAAAATGGAGATTTTCGTACATAGTATTACGCGTAATACACCTTACGTTCACCCAAGGCTTGATTCGATTCTCGAATTGTGCCGGACTTTCCCGATTGATGGTCTTAGGTAACCTTTATTGCTGACAATTAACACCAGGGGGAGCACTCTGATCCGGGTTCGTAGTGTTTGTTTCCATGAAAATATCTAGTATGAAGTGTACTTGAATATCTGCAGCTGACATTTACAGGACAAAAAAAAATGGGTGTGGGGGGGGTCCCCTTTTTATGGTTTAAATATAAACCAGGTAGTATAATATATACGAGCCGCGACATGAGATTTCCAACAATGTGGTATATGCGACCGGCAAAGTCTCAGATCAGCTTGCGCGTACGCGCAGTCTGATCAGAGTCTTTGCTTGTCGCTTAAATATTCTATGAGTGTTAAGCTACTGACCGAATATCATTTGGAGTTCCTAAGATTAACAGGAGGCTGCACAAGCTCGTCTGAGTCTACACTAGTCAAAAAGCCACATTGTTGGAAATCACATGTCGCAGCTCAATATTATACAAAGCTAGTGAATTACATGTAGTAACTTAAAATGCAACTACCTGAATGTATCTATGTACACATTACTTGTAATTAAACATCCATCTCGACAAGTTTAGAACATGTCCCTACTTGAGTGTTTGGGGATCATAACCAGTCTGAATGTTTGGAAAAGCTCTCTGACAACAATGAAAAAATGATATCGAATGCGAAAAGTTATTCTTTTAAACGTGGACGCGAGTGGCTATATCCAGTGAGCTTATTGAATTTCATTTATTTCAACTATCTTTCATACTATGCAAAAGTGTGCACGTAGATATTCGAGCTCGATTATTCGACGACAAACATACACTTTAGTATAAGTTTGTACTGGGAAGTGCCAGGTGATTCTAAGTTGTTAAACTTAAAATAATTGCAAATATTGTAAGCTAACTAGATTGACTTCAGATGGCCGACGGAAATTACAAAATACTTAAAGGAAAAGTAATAAACAAGATATTTTCTCCCTCACTGATTTTATTTACCCACTTTTAGCGTATGTTTCCACGCAACAACGGACTGGGAGATTGATATTTCTCAATATAGGCCTATCTTATAATATGCAATACACATAGAACCTAAACACGAGAGACACCGGATCTGCAGTCAGCACGTCAGTGGGTGAGGTAGGAGCTCAAGCTGGCCAGGAAGGAGTCAAACACTTGCATCTGGGGATACTAACATCTTGGCTGTAGTATGAATAGACTTGGCTATTGGAAGTAATGCATCTCTTTCAGCTTCACTTCCGTATTTGTGTCGTGACAGGGACACGGTCGCACCCCTGATTGAGTCTGCTGGTGCGTGACTGTCAACAAGACGTTTCAAGACAAGACTGGGGAACGCCGGTGATCTCTCGTATTTATAGAGTCGGACCAGGCACCACATGACCCCAACTGACCAATGCCAACAGAGAATTCTGGTCCGGATACCCGTTCTGTCAATCGGATGCCGGAACGGAACTCCTGTCATGCACGGAATGGATTCACACGCGCAGCGTCAGAGTCAGGAAATCCGGGCTCAACAAACCATTCATTAAATAAAAAACAGAAATGGTCATGCCATGCCTGGTCAACAAAGACATTTATGATGTACAAACTGAAGCAAATTTGAAGATGAAGTGCTAGTTAGATATTTGTGAATTTTTGTTCAAAGTTCTGGTTCGAGTGGACCCAGAGTAACACTGCAGACGTTGCTTATGACGTATTCATTCGATTGGTCAAATAGTTCCTATTCACTATTAAATAGACCTAAGAGGTAACTATTTATGTGCAGTTTTCAGTAAAAGTTGTTCCTGGTGTTAAGTGATTCCAGGGTCAAACACAAAAGTTAGTTTAAACGCCCGTTGTTCCGTAAAGCATTACTTGTAAATAGGGGAAGTCTCTTTCTGAATCCAAGCTGGCGTCACCGATGCACTTTCACAGACCTCACAGAATGTTCTCCGGTGATTAATGAGACACCAACAGTTTATAAAACTTCTGATTGAATACTTTGATTTCACTGGATGGTAGTTTTTCACTGAATCCGTTTTATGACTCTTTCCATGTAGAATTAGTTTACAATCTGTATTTCTAGCGAGATTGTTCTCAGTTCTCAAGAAGTGGCTTCTTCATAGAATGTACACAAAACTTTCAAATAAGCATTTCAGAACTTCTATAATAACTTATGCACTTTGATACTATGTATATGTAGTTTTGGTAGCAGGAAATGTCAAACAAACAGATAGCATTCACTTATGTTAGTGATATTTCAAGGAGGAGGTTTTTGTGACCTGCATGCAAGGGGCATGCATATAAGACACGCATGTAGGTTAAAATATAGAGAATATTACATGAGTGCTCCTGTTTTATTGAATTTATTAAACAAGTTGGGGAAAAGAGATAAAATGTACGGAAGCCCTGGAGGGACATTTTTACTTATTACTTATCACTTATCACTTATTACTTACTACTTATTACTTATTACTTACTACTTATCACTTATTACTTACTACTTATTACTTATCATATCATTTTTCACCCCTAAAACGGCGGGAAACCCCATTGTACATTCCCTGTAATAGAACGTAGCTGTAATGGTAGTAGATGAAGTAGAAGTATATGTGTATTTGGTGGTGCTGTTTTTGCTGTTTTTGTTGAAGTAGTAGTAGTCCGAGCAGTAGTAGTAGTAGTAGTAGTAGTAGTAGTAGTAGTAGTAGTAGTAGTAGTAGTAGTAGTAGCAGCAGCAGTAGTATTATTGGTGGAAGTGATTGTAGTAGTAGTAGTAGTAGTAGTAGTAGTAGTAGTAGTATATGTTTTAATGGTGTTGCTGTTTTTGCTGTAGTAGTAGTAGTAGTAGTAGTAGTAGTAGTGGAAAAAGCGGTAGTTGTACTAGTACCACTACTTCAACAACAACTATTTTCTACAGTAGAAAATGGTTGTTTAGAAAATGGTTGTTGTTGAAGTAGTAGTTGTTATAGTAGAATGGCTATAGTAAAAGTCGTAGCTGTAGTAGTAGTAGTAGTAGTAGTAGTAGTAGTAGTAGTAGTAGTAGTAGTAGTAGTAGTAGTAGCTGTTGTATAAGTGGTGGTATTGATTGTAGCAGTAGTAGTAGTAGTAGCAGTAGTAGTAGTAGTAGTTGTTGTAGCAGTAGTAGTACTACATCTACGACTTTTACTAAAGCTATTCTATACGGAAGCCCTGGAGGGACATTTTTACTTATTAGTTATCACTTATTACTTACTACTTATTACTTATCACTTATTACTTATTACTTACTACTTATCACTTATTACTTACTACTTATTACTTATCATATCATTTCTCACCTCGATAATGGCGGGAAACTCCATTGTTCATTCCCTGTAATAGCCGTAGAGTATGGAAGCCCTTACTTACTTGTTAGTAGCAGTAGTAGTAGTAGTAGTAGTAGTAGTAGTAGTAGTAGTAGTAGTAGAAAAAGTGGTGGTTGTAGTAGTAGTAGAAAAGGAGTAGTAGAATAGTCGTAGCAGTTGCTATTTCTGTAGTAATAGTAGTAGTAGTAGTAGTTGTAGTAGTAGTAATAGTAGTAGTAGTTGTTGTAGTAGTAGTAGTAGTAGTAGTAGTAGTAGAAGTAGTTGTTGTAGTAGTAGTAGCAGTAGTAGTGGTATTAGAAGTAGTGTTAGTAGTT